>CAIGQV010019068.1:3202668-3219242 GCA_903798115.1 Danio jaintianensis | reverse complement strand
ATATATTAGTCGTTCAATAGAGGTCTAATAAATGACTAGTCTTAACTTGGACTATGGTTAGACGTCTATTAAATTTTCACTGACCGAATTCAACCATAATTTAGCCTAGACCAAAATTCACCAGCTATTAGACGTATATATGTAGTTGTTGAAAAGGTGTCTAAATCACGTCTAGTCTAATCTTGGACTATGGTTAGACATCTATTAGATTTTCAATGACAGCCCAAATTCAACTATGATTTAGCCTAGACGTCTGGGCTATGTTTAGACGGCTAATAGAAGTCTTTTTTTTTTCTTTTATCGAATCACGAATCATAGAAAAGAAAAATCCAATAAAAGTATGTACTGCTGTCTTTTTGATTGGGTGGCCAAGACAGACGTTTGGGTGGGCTCATATATAGAGAGGCTATATATATATATATATATATATATATATATATATATATATATATATATATATATATACAGAGAGAGAGAGAGAGATAGGTGAATTCTATAGGAGAAACAGTTAGAATTTGCTTATATCCATGCTGCTCATGTTTACACAAGCTGTATGTTTAAAGCAAAACCCATACTCTCGTTTATCAAAATTTTAAAACTGATGTTGATCATATGCTGGTATATCTGAATGTTTGTGTGTGGAAAATCGGGATGTTGGCCATGCACGAATGTGAGGCAAATTAAAAGTAGATTGCTGCCTTTATTCTTTGTGATGCGGTTCATTATGACAGGTCTTACTGCTGCGCCATCTGCTGGCCTGACCACGAACTTGCAGGATCTTAGATTTGATCTAAGATTTGATTATTTTAAAGCGGGATAAATTGTTTGTTATCTGATGCTGTCAGTAAACTGGCTGAGATCAACTCATTTAACTAATTAGATTTTAAGGGATAGTTCAACAAAACTGAAATTTCTGTCACCATTTACTCACTCTGCACTTGTCACAACACTGTTAAGAGTTTCTGTTGAAAATAAGACAAAATAAGTAATTTTGAAAAATCTTGAAAATCTGTAACCATTGACACCTATAGTATTTGTTTTTCCTGCTATAGATGCCAGTGGTTACAGGTTTTGGACGTTCTTCAAAATATCTTCTTTTGTGTGCAACTGAAGAAAATAAAAACTCATAAAGATTTGGAACTACTTGACTAACTTGAAGGTGAGTAAATGGTAAATTTTCATTTTGGGGAGAACTATCCCTTTAAGTCTCAAAATACCATGTGCCCTCTTCAACAAGCAGCTTGAATACTGTGCAAATGAAGTATTTATTCTAAATGTATCACATTTAATCATAGTAAATGAGTTTGGGTGAACCTTAGTGCCTCACTTTTAAACAAATGTGCATCTTTTTACAATATGTCAGGTAAAAAGAGTAATTCAAAAATGTTTTGGCTAAATGAGACTAAGGTAAAACATGTTAGCCAAAATGTATAAATCTATAATTAAATTGATAGTCATGGATAGTCTTGTGTCATACATTGTTGAAAGGTCTCAAGCAGAATGTATTAGTTTGTGACCAAACTAGACCAAACGTAAAAGTAATTTTGGAGGGTAAAATACAAATGAGCCACAAAAGAGGACCAAGATGTAGGTAATAAATGTAAACAGGCATTCACATCCAGTCTTTGTGCAGCTTTTTGATCAGTAGTTTCACCAAATATTAGCCATTTGACCAAGTGTAAGATGTTCCTTTTGAAGAGGAGAAATTGTTACCTGCTCACAGACAAGATGCTAGCGTTTAATTCATGAACAAGCTGAATTTCATCAGTTAACCTGTTATATCAGTTCACAAAAGAGTTCTCTAGTAAACAACTCATTGGTTAAAATGATTCGTTCATAATGAGGCTGCATTCCAGTCAAATTTATATGCCCTTTACTCACTAACTTCCCTTCGTCTCATTGACTCGGATGGAATGCCCTAAGCCCTTGAGCACTTAGAAAACTATATTCACTGTGAATGCATGTCGCTACTGTGATGTCACATTTGCATTGCATTGTGGGACATATAGGTGCTGGAGTGTACTTATGAAGCACACTTGCACCCCTCAGTCAGGATCGAGGGTCTCTCCATGTAAACTTCCCTCATCCACTTGATGGAGCGGAAAAAACTTTAAAACGGCAGGGATTTCCCAGAGGAGAAGTGCCTAGGGTTCGAATGGGGTTCAGCATGTGAATGAGGTTTCACTTGCATTGTCAGTGTGATTATTAGAGTGCGACATCAACTTTTTTTTTTTTGGAAAATAAACATTCATCTGTAAGTACTTTTACATTCATTATTTAAGTAAATTAAAAATCAACTGTTTTTGTACTTTGACTCAAGTAATATTGAAAAAAATCTACTAGTGTAATATTTTATTAAGATTTCTGTACTTTTATCCATCCATCCATCACTGTTTGTCAAGGGCAAATCATACATATGTTTCTCCTTTGTTTTAAATTTAAACACTTTAATTTGATTGTTTATTCTTCTTCTTCTGTTGATATATTACTCACTATCACATGGTTTTAGTCCATTCTACTTTCTGAACTTGTCTGAGCTTGTTTAGACTAACTGTAAACCCTATATTCAAACAACATCTGAGCAGACTTTAGCAACTTTCAGTTTTAACACTGAACACTTGCATTCATGCCAAAATTATTCACGTGAAGCTTTGAGGGTTAATTTGTAGCTTTGCTTCACTTTTGGGAGATCCTGATAAATAATCATAATAGTAAATTTTAATTTGTATTCAGATTTATATAAAATTGTTTTTGGTAATATAACTTTGAGATCACAGGCCATAATCAGATAGTAAATACGTGTGGATGTAATCAGTTAAAAGACAAAATACATGGGAACAACTGAAATGTATTAAGTGAATACGCGAGAGAGGAGAATTTTTATTGATGAAAAATATAGTTGCATTTTCATAGCTGATACTAATGCCCCAAAATATAAATGACACCTTTTCTGCGATAATTTAGAGTATTTTACTTGCATTTTTGGGCAGTGTGATATTATTTTAAGTAGGTATTTGAACTTGGTGCCAGCATATGTAAAATTATGCGTGAAGCTTTTGGGTTAGATATTTGGAGGATTTTGAATCCAGTTGAGCTTATTGACCATTATTATATTTAACAATGTTTTGTTTTGTATGAAAACACAAATTTTGCAGATGAAAATGTTATTTTTCAATTGCAGTGTCTTTCTGCTTCATTGTTTGCTTTTCCTAGAAATGCAGCCACATCATTTTATTACTGATAGAGCTAAAAAATAAAGGCATCATTGGGCTTTATTGCACCATGTTGTCTAGAACCCTTCACGTAGTGACTAAGGACATTATATGGAAGGCCGATCTGGACAAAACTATCCTTCTTTCATCCGTCAGACAGTCAATCTCAGCACTCCAGAACCAACCCCCTTGCACTTTGTTTCAGTTCATGCCCTGATTGACTCTGGGTCAGCAACATTGCCTCTGATGACCTATGCAACCAACTTGAATTAAAAACAGAGTAAATACCACCTAGTATAACATCCAGTCCATAACAGGAAGTCATATTGGTCAATGAAATGTTCAATTCAAATGGTCAATTTAGCTACAGTATGGTCTTCTCCAAACTGAAACCATTTGCATGTTGGTTCTTGTACTGTACACTTGTATTGTGTGCCTATAACAGCAAATTATAATTTTTGGGTGAATTAAAATGCATTTGCCCTTCGTCTATTGTTTTCCTAGAGCCACCATGTTGTGATTGTAATCTACAGCTAGACTTACAGCATTTGCATGTTTTTGAACTAACTTTAAAATGCTTATTTTTTGGTGCCAGCATATGTAAAATTATGCGTGAAGCTTTTGGGTTAGATATTTGGAGGATTTTGAATCCAGTTGAGCAGTTTGGACCATTATTATATTTAACAATGTTTTGTTTTGTATGAAAACACAAATTTTGCAGATGAAAATACAAGAGAAGTGTGTATTTAGCGTAAAACACACAATGTTATGCAATGCTAATTTTTTTCTTTCTTTCATTTTTCCTTTTACAAATCTGAATGGCACATTATTGCATGTATTTGAAGGCAGCATAACCTCAGTTTGAATGCTGGCCTACAATATACAAATAACACGATATAGCGACAAAAGCCATTTTGCTGCTTTCTCATCTTTTTAACTTGGTTGCTGATTTATGTTAAAATATAACCGCACTGTTGTAATTGAACTCTTGCTAACAGGTTTTTAAAAGTTTTAAACATTACCTCTGGCAGTTAATCCATTAACACTTTCTTTTTCCAAAGCTAAGTGGTTTTTAAAAGTGTCTGGCAAACACACGAGGACTCTTGAACTCTCTGCACAACAGGCTCATTTCCATGAAGGAACTGAACGGTTTCCAAAAGCATTGTGATAACTCTCACTAACTCCCGCAAAAAAAAAAACTTAAAACAGAAGACATTTGTACTATATCATTTCTGTTGTTGAATTTTTTAATAGTAATAATTTGCTGTGGTTGTATTTGGCATGGCAGTGAGGTGGTTTGGTACATTGATATAAATCACTCAATGGCTCTCCTGTTGATAGATAAAATGTTTGGCAGTGAAGAAGATCTTTGTGGCGTGTGAAGGAACGTGCAAACTGCTGGTGGAATAAAGCTTTTAATCTCTTCTGTTCCATTTCCTGTAGAAAATCAATATTTTCTCATTTGGTCCCCCAGGTGCTGGCATTCAATTTTCCAGATATTTCAGAAAAATGGGGGACATTGGCTCAATTACCAAAGTCAGATTCTAATAGATCAGATTAAAAACAGTGATACTTCAAAATGCAATGTTTTTTTTTTGCCTGTTTAATTTTATCACTTGATTTTCTGCTTTCTCTCTTTTTTAGTTTATATCTGACTGCAGTTTAAGCCTTAAATGAGACGGCAAACAGATGTTTTGGGTTAAAGGTGCCAATGAAAGAGAGAGAATGTGAGACACAGGCACCTGGTTTTTGTTATGTTGTTTGATGAGTCAATCAAATCCAGTAGCGTTGTGAATGTCTTTATTATTTCTCTGGTCTGGTTTGAATTCCAAACAAACACGGGTCAAAGAAGAGACCTCCTGTTTTGGTGTCTGCTTCAAAAGAACTTTACAGAACTGATGTGGCTATACATACCCATGCAAGTAATGTATCTACCTTTATATTTCAAAAAATATTTGTGGACAAAATATCATGCTTGGAATTTATATTACTTTTTAAATTAAAAGAAGTTATTTAAACAATTTTGCTGAAAAAAATGTGGTTTGAGGTATAGAGGCAACGTGTAAAGAATTAAAAATAATAATTAGTCTTTAGGACTGCTATGTTTACAGAATGATTTAATATGTCATCAGACTAACTCACTAACTCACAGACTCACTAACTCACTAACCTATTGTGTATAGTACAATGCAATTCATGCCTACATGTGTTCAATGTATGTCATGTGACATAGCAATCTGTCACTTTCTCTGTAATTCAAAATATCCTATACAGCAAGGACTGACAACACAGCTGCTATGAGAAAAGACACAGGTGAACCACATATAAAGAGATCAACTGCAGATTTGAAAACATGATAGACAGATAGATTAGATAAATTGACCTTCTTCTGGTCTAAATGACTTATACAAGAAGACAGGTCTTTGAGCGTTTCAGAATTAGACAGTAACACATTGCTGTAAAGTATTACACAACGCGATTCCATAGTCATCTTCTGGAGTTTCACAAAAAAGACAGTGACAACTCATTCACAACCATCATAGGATGAAGCAGTGGGCTCTAGGGTCTCCACTGTAGCTGTAACAGAAGATTCATCCCATTCATAATACCTCTTCAACATGTTGTCATGGCACAAACTGGTTTGAAGCTTCCGATCTGGTGTACAAATGACACAAATCAATTTCCTCACAACTACATATGGACCTTAAAAGTGTGCAGACAGGTATTTAACAGGCAACAGAACTAAAACTTGGTACCCTGACTGAAATGTTTGTATGTGTATAGCAACAGACATGATCGAGAGTAAAAACTGATTCCCTGTTTTAGACTTTGGAAAAGGGTTAACCAAGTATAAAATCACATGTTCAAAGGCTCTCCCAATGCTGTAAATGCTGACTTATTGGAGCTGGGGGAATCTTCTGGTTTGGTTTATTGCTCAATTGTCATGTATTACAATCTCAACAATACTGTGCTACATCTTTCCGTAAACCAGGCCAAAAAGCTGAAGAATTTGATTATAAGTCTTTATAATGTGCAAATGTCCAGAGAGCAAGATTTAAAACCTGTTGTCTAAATGGGACAGGAATCACAATTTGAAATACATCGTTCCACTTGGATTTCCACCAGTGTTGCGGTGTTTCAGTGCTGATCCTATACCCACCATATTCCCACCGCAGCCTCGCTTTCGTTTTTTAAAATAGCGGCCGCATGAAATAAACCTGCCTGGCTCTAAAGAAAAAGACCCATCTTTTGAGGTAAAACATCATAAAGTAGTACACGTGATAGCGATCAGATGTTCAAAATGCCAAATAAGAACATTCTGGGCAACAGTATTAAAGGCAGCAGTGAAATCAAGTAAAATCACAAGTACCGCACTTGAAGAAGACAGCGTGCGATGAATTTGGGTTATTTTTATTCAGCCAGCATATTTGCTAGCAGATATAGATATCGCTACAGCTCCGTACAAAACAACAACAGTACTACTCTTAACCTAGCATTTCGTAACTAACTCTTCTTTTTCTCTTTTTCAGGTCTGCCCCAGGCAGGTTTACTTCTTCATCTGAGTACCTTAAGGCTCTATTCTTGGACTATTTTATATGCTTATTTCATGCGGCCGCCATTTTAAAAAACGAAAGCGAGGCTGCGGTGGGAATATGGTGGGTATAGGATCAGCACTGAAACACTGCAACAACATGCTGTGGACTATGAACCTCCAGCTGTTGCCGCGATTTCAAAATGCAGATATGGTGTAAACATCACTTTAATATCATTCAGTTAAGTTTAATTTAAACAATTAAAAGCATATTAGGCATCAAACAAAATCACAATCTCTTTAAGAGTAATACGCTTAAGTGTCCTCCTAGGCTTCAGTTCATGGCACCAGGTAAACACCGTGGGGACGCTTTCCTGCTTCAGCCTATGTAAGCCGGTGAGTGATAAAACAATGCAGTCTTCTGTAGCACACCATCATGTTGTCTTTAATAGTGTTGTCACTGAAATTTAAAAAAGTCAATTTCCCGCTAACATTTAAGCGCTGTTGAGCACATTCTTATACAGCGCTGATTTGCCATAGTATTCACCAGTGCTCAACAGAAATGACTGTGATTGGCTGTGAAGGTAATTAGTTCACTGCTCCACTGAGTGCAAACACAGATACACGGACACTGGAGTGTTTTAAAGCTGCGAAGATCAATCGATATATCATCAGCGGATCGCTCGTTTGTGTTTGCACTCGGTAAACATCAGTGAAGAGCTGATGACCTTCACGGCCAATCACACGTTTTGTCATCAGCAAGACATTACAATTACTCTACATGATGTAATGAAATAATTCAAATACTTGTTCTACAGTGACATTTTTGAATTAATAATGACTTTTGCCAAGCTGTAATATGTTTGACTAAATAAAGAATATGCGTATTTGGCGTGCTGTCAGGGAAGAAACTCTGAGGTTGGGAAGACACCATAACTTGTGTTATTACCTTTTTTTATTTTTTTTTTAAAGAAAGAGATAGGGGTTTGAGAACAGTCTAGCCCAGCCTATGGTGCTATACTACATTGGGAAGGAGAAATATAAGAGCTCAGGCGAGAGCAGTCACTGCTGCGGCAGTGGTGCAAGCAAGATGTGGCTTCAGCAGGAGTGGTCACTGCTGCGGCAGTGATGTAATGTAGATGTGAGCCTTTGCTGAGGCTTTAACCACCTCTTAGTGAAGCAGTGTTCTGGCTAGATGCAATGGGCTCTAGCCAGAACAGTCACTGCTGTGGCAGTGATCTGCAATAATGCAATGTATATGTGGGCTTCTGCAGGAGCTGTCACTGCTGCTGCAGTGATGGAATGTAAAGGGGTTGGACAATGAAACTAAAACACTGACCAATTTAGTGTTGGAGGTTTCATGGCTAAATTTGATCAGCCTGATGGCCAATCTTCAATGATTGCACATTCCACCAGTAAGAGCAGAGTGTGAAGGTTTAATTAGCAGAGTAATAGCACAATTTTGCTTAAAATATTGCAATACACAAAACATTATGGGTGACATATCAGAGTTCAAAAGAGGATAAATTGTTGATGAGCATCTCGCTGGTGCATCTGAGACCAAGACAGCAAGTACCAAGATGGATGAACCACATCCAACAGGAATAACTGTGGACGCCTGAAAGGGATGTCCGAGTGCTAACTGGGATTGTATCCAAAAAAGTGTCAACATACATGAGTCAATATACATGGCTGGGCTGCTATAGCCAAACCTTTGGTCACTAGTGCCAATGCCAAATATCTGCATTGTTCTCTGATAAGTCTACTTTCACTGTGTTTCACACATCTGGGAGAATTACGGTGTGGAGAAGCCCCAAAGAAGCCTACTACCCAGGTGCTGCATGCCCAGAGTGAAGTTGTCACGGTTCATGGATCCGTGTTCTCCTTTTGTTGTTGTGTCTGTCAAGTGGGTGTGTTTGTTTACCTTTTCTTTGACAGCATGCATATCCAGTCAGCTGACTCATCAGCACGCACAGCTGCAGCCTGTTAAGACTGGCTATATAAAGACCCGGATTTCACCTTCGTCATTCAGTCGTTCATGTTGTTATCCAGGTCTCGCCCAGCTGTCTTGTCTGGATACGTGAATTATCGTATGCTCGATGCTTTTGGTCATGCTGACATTCTACGGATCTTGTTGATTATTCTGAAACTTTTACTTGCAATCGGATCACGTTTATCTTCCTCTTTGTGACAGAATGACTGAATCTATCATGGATCCAGCGAGTCTGCCAGGACTCACAGAATTCCTTACCCACGCTAATTCACGTATGGATCAAGTGGAGACACAGATGCGCAACAACAACCAAGCCTTAAGGACTCTCGCTAAACAGGTTTCTGAACTTACCTCACAAGTGTAGCTCCTTCAGGCGAAAAAATCAATGGAATTCGGTGGCTAAGTGGAATGTCTTCCTTTACGGGTTGGCGGATCACATCAAAGACGGAATTTTCACGTTGGAACTTTCTAAAACTTTACATGAGTTGATTGCACTGGCTATGCGAGTTGACTCTCGTCTCCGTCACAAGAATCAGCGCAACCATCACACCATCTTAACCACACCCCTCACAAGGGGATCCCAGTTGAGGACGTCATTCGAGGCACCCGCGCCCGAGGAGGAGCCTATGCAGATGGATCGCTCCCGACTCCCGAGAGTCGACGCCTTAGTCAATGTCTCTGTCTCTATTGTGTCTCTACACGTAATAAAACCTCTTTTGCAGCTACGCTCTTGGAAGTCAGTCTGAAGTTTTCGGGTGAGACATTTGAGACTCAGGCACTCATTGACTCTGGGGCGGAGGGGAATTTCATTAATTCTATGCTTGCTAAAAGACATAAACTTCCTTTAATTCTATTCCTCTAATATCTAAACCTATCACTATTCAGGCCCTTAGCCGTTCACCTCTTTTTTTTTGATTACCCATTCCACGGACAATATCAAACTCATCACCTCGAGTAATCATTCTGAGAACATTTGTTTTTTTATAACAGAATCTCCACACAGACTGGTGATCCTGGGACATCCCTTGCTGACACATCATAATCCCCAAATTGACTGGAGAAACAATTCTGTTATTTCTTGGAGTGAGAGTTGTCATTTGTCTTGTCTTTTGTTCTAACGTTTCTTGTCCTGTCTCGCAGAAGGAGAGCATGGATCTATTTAACGTGCCACCTGAGTACTCGGATCTGAAGAGAGTGTTCAGTAAGTCTCGAGCTGTGCCTTAGAGTTATTGCCAGGTACGTCTCCGCCCAAAGGCAAACTTTATTCGCTCTCTATTCCAGAGAGGCAGGCTATGGAGAAATATATTTCTGATTCTCTAGCAGCCAAGATCATTCGCCCTTCTTCATCACCGGCAGGAGCGGGATTTTTTTTTGCAAAGGAGAAGGATGGTTCTCTCCTTCCCTGTATTGACTATCAAGGGTTGAACAGCATCACGGTAAAGAATACCTATCCTTTGCCGCTGATGTCATCGGCCTTCAAGCGTTTGCAGGGGGCGGCCTTCTTTACAGAACTGGATCTCCACAATGCGTATCATTTGGCTCGCATAAGAGAGGGCGATAAATGGAAGACTGCCTTTAATACCCCCAGGGGCATTTTGAATATTGCGTCCTTCCCTTCAGACTGTCCAACGCTCCTGCAGTCTTCCAAGCATTCGTCAACGGTCCATCCCGGCAGTTTGTGGTAGAGGTTGACAGTTCAGAGGTGGCGGTCGGTGCCATCCTGTCCTTGTGCTCTTCCTCGGACAACAAGGTACACCCTTGTGCGTATTTTTCCTGCCGTCTTTCTAGCACTAAACCTAATTATGATATTGGCAATAGAGAGTTTCTGGCAGTCAAGTTGGCACTGGAGGAGTGGCGACATTGGTTGAAGGGTTTGGGGGTTACTTTCATAGTTTGGACCGATCACAAGAATTTGCAATATATAAAAACCGCTTAAAGACTAAACTCGAGGCAGGCGCAGTGGGAATTATTTTTTTGAATTTAGTTTTGATTTTTCCATCTCATACCGACCAGGCTCTAAGAACGTCAAGCCTGATGCGCTTTCTTGCATTTTTGACTATTCTGAGCGCACGCTGACTCACGAGTCCATTATTCCCAGCAGAATTGCATAGCTGATATTAAAAATTGGAAGACTAAAAACCTCACATGCAACAACCTAGAACATTGTTTAACCCTTGATGGATTTTCAGTTCAGTCCTCATCTTCAGTCAAAAATTTGGGAGTGATTTTTGATAGCAACCTGTCATTTGAAGGTCAGATTTCAAGCATCTGTAAAACTGCATTTTTTTCTTCTTAAAAATGTGGCCAAACTTCAACGTATGCTATCAATATTTAATGCAGAAAAGATTATTCATGCTTTCATGACCTCTTGTTTAGACTATTGTAATGTGTTACTAGGTGGTTGCCCTGTAGGCCTAATTAACAAACTTCAGTTGGTTCAAAGTGCAGCTGCTAGAGTGCTTTCTAGAACAAAGAAGTATGATGATATTACTCTTCTTTCATCATTGCATTGGCTCCCTATTAAATATCATTTACATTTTAAAATCTTATTGAATACCTACAAAGCCCTGAATGGCTTAGCTCCCCAGTATTTGAGGGAGTTCCTGGCGTGTTATAGCCCCTCATGTCCACTACACTCAATTAATTTTGGACTTTTGATTATTCCTAGAATATCAAAATCAACTGTAGGCGGTAGATGTTTCTCATATCTGGCACCTAAACTCTGGAACAGCCTTCTTAGCACAGTTCAGGAGGCAGACACACTCTGTCAGTTTAAAACTAGATTAAAGACACATCTCTTTGCTTTAGCATATACATAAAACACAAATGCTTTTGAAATCCAAATCCTCTAAAGGATTGTTAGGCTGCATTAATTAGGGCAACCGGAGCTGGGAACACTTCTCAAAAAACATTATGATTTGAGCGGCATCTACGTTTATGTTAGTCTGTTTCTCCTTATCCCGAGGTCTCCATAATCCTAGACCCGGCCCGTATCCTGAGCAGATGCTGTGGTGGTGATGGATGAGTGGAGAGGGTGAGACTGATTCCTGAAAGATCCCGGTGACAGACCAGTCTCCGCATTGATCCCGTGGGCTTGCCTGAACCCCCGCCAGTGACCTACTCAGACCTTCAGCTTCTCCACAACGGATGTCCATCGTTCTCCAGGTTCAGCGCCTAGACTGCAGCTCTGCACAAGAAGTTTTTCTCAAGGTTTTTTTCCTTCGGTTTTGTTAATTGGTGAAGTTTGTTCCTCACCACTGGCTTGCTTGGTTTGGGACTTGTGGAGCTGTGCATCGTTGGATTTACTCTTCAGTGTTTGGGCTTTTAGCAGTGACATTTACAATTACATTTAATTGACAGATGAATTTACTTCAGCCACTCTTCCAATCTAGTGTGCTACAGTAACAGAGGTCAGCTAGAAGTGCTATACAGGTAAACATCACTGTTTACAGTTACACCTTATTCGTATGATGAGCACAACACAGCCGCCACCTAGCATGCTGAAATTAAACTTGAACTTTCCTTCAAGGAAGAAAAAGGGCCCTGCTCAAGCATCCAAAGTCCCACCTCCCCTCGGCATGTGCCTACAGTACTCTTTTAAATAACTATTGACTTGCTCCCCAATCGAACCGACAGACATCTAAATTCCTGAGTTTGGGTAAAGTACTGAAAAAGTCCCAATTGGATTTATTTTGTTATCATCTAGACTTCAAGTATTTTGATACAAAAAATTAAGCTATTTTCATCAACCCTTTCAAGTACAAATTACAAAATATTATTTTATGTATCATAAATACTGTCCATCTCTATATTGGTGTATATCATCACAGATTTCCTACTGTAGTTGGTCATGAAGCAGTAACTACCAGTCAGCTTATCAAATAACATTATCATTATTACCTTTACTCCACAACCTCATTCACTACAGTCTGGAGTGTAAGCTTCATGTTACATAACAACATTTGCTCAAGTGACAACTTATATATTTGACCACACACTTTTTGTTTGTAAATGTATATATAAGTAGGTTACAGCATCCAGGGTTGTCAAGTTTACTCACAAAGCTCTAGATGAAGAAAAAAGTCACCTAATATTTGGATGGCTTTAAGGTGTGTAAATTAATTTTGTTTTTCACCCTCTTTAACTGAAAGCTGCTGTCACATTTAATATAACATATCGCACACACTCATATTTTATATACACCAATATGGTGCAGCTAAATATCAACTTCGAATTAAAATGGCCCTGGGAGTAAGTATATATAGAACATGCAAACTCCACACAGAAATGCCAACTGACCCAGCTGGGGCTCGAACCAGCGACCTTCTTGCTTCTTGGCATTTCTGTGTAGAGTTTGCATGTTCTCCCTGTGTTCGTGTGGGTTTCCTCCAGGTGCTCCGGTTTCCCCCACAGTCCAAAGATATGGGGTATAGGTGAATTGAATAAGCTAAATCGGCCGCAGTGCATGTGTGTGAATGCAAGACTGTTTGGGTGTTTCCCAGTGTTGGGTTGTAGCTGGAAGGGCATCCCTTCTGCATAAAACATATGCCGGATAAGTTGGGGGTTCATTCTGCTGTGGTGACCCCTGATTAATAAAGGGACTAAGCCATAAAAGAAAATGAATGAATGATTGAATGAACTATCAATAAAAAGGTTGCTGTTGAGCTTCAAATGTCCACTAGATGGCGACAACTATCCAAACACCTCATAGCGTACACATGATCATCAAACAACATTTAGATACAGTGCTCAGCCTAAATGAGTACAGCCGATTTTGAAAATTAATATTTTTATGATTTCTCAGTGAATATAGCCAATATATTTTGGTTAATTTAAGCAAACACTTTTATTAAATAGTTATCCATTAAAATAAAAGTTATATATATATTTTTTTTATTATTATTATTTTTCTTTTTAATGTTTCATTTGATTTTTTTGGTTTATTCAAATTTTATTTAATATTTTTTCTTTCCCCAACATACTGTATTAATTTGGGTGTACATTTTTATGTTAGATCAGTTTTTTTGTTAGATTAGTTCCAGTTTTGGCTTTGGTACTTACTAATGTAATGTATATGCACAAATATACTATTGTTCAGCATACTATAGAAAATCTTAATTTAAAAGACCGATAATTGAGGGGTGTACTCATTTATGCTGAGCACTGTCTCTGTTACAGTGTCTGCATTCTTTATGTGTGTATGAAGATTCAAATAATTAAAGTGTTCGATCTTAAAATCCATGCCCACACACATGCACTTTCACTCACATGTACTTGGCTGTACACCAATGACCTTGACACTGTGGACTCATTTGCTGACCCTCATATAATAATATTCATAGTACCCCATGTAAATTATTTCTACTAGTATTTCTGCTATTATTTCTAAACAATAATTAAAATTTAAACAATCAAGTATAATAATGTAAAGAATAAATTCAAAGGATTTCTTAGGATTAAATTTTTTGTTTTCAAGAAATATTTTTAAAGAGATATTAAATAAACAACAGTTTTGATAAAGATAAAATAAATACAATCTATGACATTGCTTTATATTTTGATTTTGTTTGAGAGAGAGAGAGAGAGAGAGAGAGAGGTTGAAAATAAGTGCTAATGGAAGACTAAATTTGGCTGTGAATGAACTAAAAGAGAAAGCAGTAAGGGCCCTTTACGCCATTACAAAAAATCAATACAAATAGAAATTCCAGTTCGAATCTGGCTCAAAATTTTCCAGTCAGTGATTGAATCTATAGTGCTATATGGGATTGAAGTGTGGGGTCCTCTCCTCAGTCATGAGTTTGATAAATGGGATAAAAATCCAATTGAAAGCCTACATGCAGAGTTCTGTAGGAGTATCCTCAGGGTACAAAGGAACACACCCAGCAATGCATGCAGGGCAGCAGTATCCTCTACTTACACATAAAAATGAGTGACCCCAAGTCTTATTATTTTAAAGCTCTCAAAAACCAAGAAATAGACATTGAAAAAAGCCCCCTGATTCCGATGGTCCTGAAGCTACAAACACAAACCAACATAGCAAATATGACTAACAGCAGGCAGCATCAGGACATGGACATGCTCATCCACAGAATTAAGCCCAATCAAATGATAAATGCACGAAAAGAAGAGTATCTGATTTACTGAAATGAAGCAGCAGGAAAACAAAGTAAACTTCAATGTTATTTAGACCTAAATAGAGATTATAGGACAGCAACATATCTGAGTGCAGTAAAGGACAGTAAATTAAAAACAACAATGACCAAATACAGGCTGAGTGCTCACAGTCTGACTGTAGAGACGGGCCGATACAGACAGAACTGGCAACCCAGAGAGTGCCGCATCTTCCCACACTGTACCCAGGCAGAGGTGGAGACGGAGGAACACTTCCTCACCCGCTGCACAAACTATCAGCACATCAGAGAAACATTCTACCCCAAACTCCAGAGCATTTACTCTCAATTATATATTAGAAAAGAATTGTTTTTTTCACATTATCTATACTAGTCAGTCCTAAACGTTTGTTGTTGATTTATCCCAGTTTTTAGCATGAATATGTTTGTGTACAGATTTGTAATGATGTATTTGTGTGTTGTGTGAAATATTCAATTAGAATGCACAATCATTGCTATCTTGGTCAGTCTGTCTTATGAGACCGCCAGGCTGTACTACATTGATTCTTTGACTGGGCATTAACAAAAACCATTAAGTCCAATTTCTGTGTTGTGAAAAAATCTAAAACTAAAATGACATATGGCTTAGAGTTTAAAGACATTAAGCGCCAGTTTCCAATTGAAATCCAAAAATAGCTGATTTGAGGAGTGTCCGTGTTTATGTGCCATCTTGGCCATTTTTGTAGCCTCACCATTTTATTTTCAGCATCATTAATCCAGTCAGTGTCACATGATTCATCAGAAATTATTATAATAAATTAATTTGGTGACCATTTCTTACTATTAGTATAAAGGTACTAGAAGTATTTCAGATACACTTATAAAAAGAATGCATATTTATATATATATATATATATATATATATATAGGCTGCATATATGAGTTGAAATTAGTAATTGGGAGGGTTTAAATTTGTATTAAGTTTGTGTAAGATATGCATATTGCCAATAATAATAATAATAATAAAAAATTCAAAAATTGTAGAAGATTTTAACATAATGCATTGTTGGATTGCTTTTGAAACATTTGATGGAAGTGAAATTTAAAATAAAAATGCAGTTTAATATTTTTTTGCAAAAATAAAGGACAAAATATATTTGCAGTTAACATTAACAAGGTCATAGTCAGACATATTTAAAATAAACAAGACTAAGCCAGTAAATCTAGCAAATATTGTTGTGTTACTTTTGACCCACCCGTGTGTTACTTTTGTCCTACTGACCTGGTCAAAAATAACAATGTGCAATTGATGTTTAAAAGTGAAATTATTTTAATTTTTTTTCAAAATACCACTCGATATTGATAGACCACACTTATGACTTCGCAACCACAGCAAAAATATATTTCTGTCTAAAATCATATCTTTTAAAAATGGTACTTTCGTCCCCCCTCTCCCATAGATATGTGGCTTAGGTAAGTTTAAAGTTTCCAGAAACTATTATATGCTCATTTATTACCCCAAAAAATACCAATAGAATCAGAAGATCCTTATTGACTATATCTGCAATGGTTGTTAATATAAATGAGCTCTGCTCTTACGCACAGTTTCTCTCTATCTCTCTCGCTCTCCATCTCTCTCTCTCTCTCTCTCTCTCTCTCTCTCTCTCTCTCTCTCTCTCTCACACACACACACACACACACACACACACACACACACACACACACAC
>CAIGQV010019068.1:3180602-3197835 GCA_903798115.1 Danio jaintianensis | reverse complement strand
ACACACACACACACACACACACACACACACACACACACACACACACAATAAGCTTGTTGATCCCCTTCTAATTAAACTGCTGCATATTGCCCTCGTTTGTGTATGATTGACATATTACCACTTTCCTTATTGACTGTTTATCTGATTCATTAAGGTAGTTTAGTCTTTAAACAACATTCTTCTCTTTCTGCATTCTGGAAAAATTAACTTGGCTGTAAACTTAACTGGAACTCTGTTCAGATGCAGAGAAGATAAGGCTTTCCCTGCGGACTTGTGCTCTGGGGTGAGCTCAGACATTGAGAATTCCTCCGTTTGTGTTTATGCAGGCTGATTCTGGCTGCTCTGTCAGATGTTTGTGCTGAACCAAGATAAGAACAGACACAATGATAAAAATGTAAGTACTATAAACTAATAATTACCCATGGCAGATTTACAAGTGGGTATTGCATTGTGAGTTTAGGGTTGGGCTATATAGCTAAATAAATTTAATCTTGATCACTTTCAGCATTTTTTGTGCATCTGTCAGTTTGAATGTCTGTCCACTTTAAAATGACTGGGGGGATTTCAGTCAAAGGAATAATAATTTCAACCATACAGCCATTGCTGTCAAGTAGGTAGAAAATGTTTAAGTCAAGAAGAGAAGTCAGTAAAGTTTAGTCAAAAACATGCAAGACTTGTTTTCCATTAAGTAAACAGATACAGTAGTGGTTTAAAAGGAATGTTACAATATTTTGTTGGAATTACTATTATTTATATTTGACCTTAAAAGTTGAATTAAACCATCAAAATATGAGGAATATGTTATACTGGGAAGAAAAACTTGATTAAAGTATTAAACTGACAAAAGTGTTTGTCAAAATTAGTCAGTTTTATTTTACTATTCGTAGCACAGGACGAATAATGATGAATGATGAATGAAAAACGATTAAATGTAATCAATGTAAATATGCTCCAACAAAAACGAATATATTTACTACATAATTAAAATGAAGGCTATAATGGAGACATTTTTGAAAATGTAAATTTGTCACTGAATCAAAGATTTGAATGAACTCCTATAGTTTTTAACGGATATACACAAAAGTATCTGAAGTTAATACTAAAGTAACTGTTGCTGATAGAACTGTTCAGCTTGTAGTCCTTAAACACACAAGACAATTAACATTTTGAATCCATTGGTTTCCTTGAGGAATTCTTTTTTTTCTATTTCCAAGTAGATTGTGGTTTCTGAAAAGAAAATAAACCCCACAGTCAAATTCATAATTTTCCAAAAATGCAAGGTACTTACAACTTGAAACAGTTCTTTCTCAGGAATAAATGTGGAGAAATGCTCAATCTCTTGCCATCACTTCGTACTCTTCAGTCCTTGCAACCAGTCACCACTCTAAAAAGAATGCAGTGACCTCATATCTCATGACATGTCTCTATAATATCTATGAAATATTGGCAAACATATCAATAAATGTGAATAAAATCATTGAAAATGTTGCTTCTGTGTTTGGAATGTACTGCAATGCCTCTTTTCACCCTAGTGGAAATTTCTCAAACTACAACAAACAGAGCTTTACAGCTGTTTGATTGGATGATAAAAGTCCAATATCATGGACAACAGGCTTTAAATTCTATGTATGCCCCGTAACAAAAAATAAAAAAAATCATAAAAATAAAAAAAGACATCTGACATTTGATGTCCTTTGAAATGGATGCAGGGTCAGAAAGGGTTAAAATCTCAAAAAATGTGTTTGAGGATTTCATGACTCTTTAACATTTATTTTCTGTAGACATTTGCACTATAAACACACAAGCGCACACAAGCACACACAAGGCTCCCTGAGGTAATATTGAGGCAATAGGATGAATAAAGGGGCCATAGACTTGAATGTTAAATCATGAATAATTAATATGGACTAATGAATAATGAAAAGAGATTAAGAGTAATTAGGGTAATGAGAGAGAAACACAGCTTAGTATTCTGGAATCTTAAGGAATAAAGCTGTGGACAAGTCTGTGTAAAGTCAGAAAGATTGAAGATCTAATGAAGAAAATCCAAAGAACAAAATGGTGTGAAACAATGCAATGAAAAAGAGGAGAATTTGGTGGTTTTGAGATGAATGTATGTTTAATATTATCCTAAATGCAGTCATTTAGCTTATCATATCATTTTGTATCCTTGAAAACATGCTCTGTTTTGCTTTCACCTTCTTAAAATCAACTCACAGCTTGACCTGTTTTTATTTATATGTGCTAATAGACACACAGGCCTTGATAAACTGAGAACTTGAAAGATAATGAACTAAACGACAAGCAGAAGTCTGTGAATGTGTGTGTACATGTGAGGGCATTAATTCACCATCTCTCATTCAAGCAGAACAGGTCAAATTTAGCACAGTGCAAAAACTCACATTTAATGTGCATTTAATACAAATGAACAATTTTGTGCATTATAACTCAGATCTTTGGTTTTAACTTTACCCTTAAAGATGTACATCTAGGCCTCAAATGTAAAAATTTACTTTTAGGCCTCTGTGCAGAAATATCCAGTTAATCTGAAATAAACACAGCTGCTGAATTTGTTTCATGGGTGAGTGTAATGAAGTTGATGGCCCCCTGGCCATCAGGAAGGAGACAGCGGAGAACCGATAAACTTTTAATTAATTTTAATAATGAAAATAAGCATAAAACAAATGGTCAGCATCACAGCAACAGCGAGACCTGGGGAAGAATAGATGGGGCGAGAGAAAAGGAGATGGAATAATAAGGAGAGACAGGAGAGAACAAGAGAGAACAGGAGAGAATGGTTCTCCAAACACGTTGTTACTGGGTCCTACATCACTCAACATCAAGTGTTCAGGCCTCATCCTCTTTTGTCTTCCAGAGCTCCTCCGTGAGACTCGAGACAGGTGTCGCCACACAGGTGACACAGTTGCTAACACTTCCGTCACCGACCTTGTACGTTCTCATGGCTCTGATCCCCGCCCCACTCACTACAGTGATGTTTTAAATTTATGTTTTATAGTATTGGTGTGAATCTAAATTGCCTACATTTAACACAAATACATAAGTATTATTATTAAACAAGTAGGTCTTTACCTGCTAAGGCATTGCTGTTTAACGCACCTCTTCTGGTGCCTATGAATTGGAACCAGAATGCCTCTTGGTGCAGTGACAGAGATGAACTGCCATTGTTAGACTAG
The DNA here is from genome assembly GCA_903798115.1 of Danio jaintianensis. Taxonomy (NCBI): domain Eukaryota; kingdom Metazoa; phylum Chordata; class Actinopteri; order Cypriniformes; family Danionidae; genus Danio; species Danio jaintianensis. The sequence continues at coordinate 3,194,641 of CAIGQV010019068.1, read as the reverse complement.
TTTGTTTGGTGTGTTCGCCTCTTGTCGGATTAACTTCGAGCAAGTTGTCCTGATTAATCATGTAGAATAAGCATTGGCCATTGGTGAAAGAGAGCACTCTGATTGTGTGCATCACAAGTTCTGCTTAGAACAGGCGGCATAGTTGGTTTTCATAGGTGCTAGTTCTTTTGGCATTGGCTTGGAGTGTCCCAGGCTTTAAGTGCCTTTCAAAGGCTTGGTCCATACACTCCATGCTCCATGTTCCATATTTCAACAAAGTCATGGCATCCCACCTCTACTGGGTAATTGGTGGTTCTCCATTTCACCTCCAAACACTCTCCCTCAAGATCAGTGTAATTTAGCCTAACCTCTCAGATGCAGCCTCTAACCCTGGCTTTCACAGGACAGTTAACTCATTATTGAATACAATGTCGACACTCATGCACTTGGGATCTTGCACTTGGGATCTTGCAAAAAGAGCAGCATTCCTCCTTGTCCAGCCACAGGTTCTGTATACTGGGAATTCCGTATTCCGTAAACCGTATAACTGAGTCTTGTCTGTTTACCTTAAACATCTTAGCAACCAATCAAAACACATTAGCAACCACCTAGCAACCAATTAAAACAGTAATGCATTTTAGCCCAGCGATTTGCCACGGTGAACCCCATTTACATTTTCTTCAGGAAGTGTACATATCTGTTATTCTGTTCTTTCAAAATTTAAACGTATTTTAATGTATTGTTTTACATTAACTCATCATTTTGATCCTGGATTTAAGTTATACTTACATTATGTTCTTGAAGTGCTCTCTTTTCGCACACTGATTTTGTAGTTAATATGCTAAAGTTAGTCTTTAGTAGTTTTTAACATAAATTTAGGATTGTCCAAGTGTACTCAAACTGTGCTATCCCATATGAAAAATGTGCACTAAAATTAAAGCATGTATTATAGAATTGATTTATTACAATAAATTACTTTAGAGTGTATTAATATTGTTGTTGTTGTACTGTACTATTGTTGATTTTGTTGTTGTTAATTCTTTATGCAATGTTGGCTATTGATTTCATTTCTTGGATCTGATAAATACATTGTTAAAAAATAACCCCAGATTTTTGTAATTGTACAGTTGAGTTCAAGTGTATTTGAACGGCACTTTTCACAATAAACTGAAGCAAAGTACGCGGAAATAGCCCCAACCACTCCCGTGATGCACCTGGGCAATTTTGAGTCAAAACGCGGCTGTGTGAGTCTGCTATCTGCGTCTAATCATCAAAATAAAGAGAATACATCCTTTAAAAAAATTTCCTTGAAAAAGAAAACTTCAGAAAACTAGGATTTTAAAATCAGAGAGGACATGGGACCAACCTCTCAGGTAACAAAATTGCATTTCAAGAGTTCACACCTAGTTATTACTTGATACAATTTGTAGTTTTGGCATGCTGTCCCGGGAGAGAACCCTGAGCTCAGAGATTCTTGAGCCCAAGGAGGTTCGAAGACTCCTGCTGGAGTCAGAGCCATGGAGGGGCGGTATCCTGCTTGAGTCGGGAAAAGGGAGGGGGTAGTAAAGCTCTTGCAGGATAAGGAAGTGAATGGGCTGATGAGTCCTGCGGGAGTCGAAACTCAGAGTAGCCCCTGTGGGAACCAGGGAGTGACAGGGCTATATATAAATATATATTTATACATATATATATATATTATATTATTATTATTTTTCTAGGGCTGAGGGTGAGATGGCTCCTGCGGGAGTCGAAGCTCGGCATAACACTCCTGTGGGAATCAGAGCTGTGGTTGGTCAGCTCTGGCTGGAGTCAGGAAAGGAAGGGGGCAGTGAAGACTCCGGTGGAATGGGCTGGGGGGTGAAAGCGTGGGCTTGGAGGGGCAGAGACTCCAGTGGAGTCGGGTGAGTGAAGGCTGAGTATTACTCAGAGCTAGAAGAGAAGGGAAGAGAAAATTGGCTGGGTCATGCCCTCACCCTTGGGTGGTGGATGTGGCTGGGCTATTTCCTCACCTTTGAGATGCTGGTCGACTGATAAGGGTTTCCTGGGCTTCTATGAGGTAGTGCCTCATAGGGGGCACTACCCCTATGAGGGGGGGTTGAGTTTTCCTGGAATGTAGAAATGTTAGAAGTGTTTGGAAGGGGCTTGTGGAGGAGGGGCTATCAAATATATAAATGAAGTGTTCTTGTGTGATTGATGTGTTTGCTTTGTTTGATGAGGAAAAAAATAGTCTCCTCATCGAACAAGGTCAGATCTGGGATGGTGGGGTGTATTCTTATGTTGAAATTAAAAGTTATGGTAATTTCAGAGCATCTAAGGAAACCAAATGAAAGGGTGAACATGGCATCGAGGGTGCGGTCTGTAGGGATGGATAGGTAAACTTGTGGAGCATTGAGTGGAGGTGGGAAGTGAATGATGGAATGATGAGTAGGGAAAATTGGGAAATGGTGTGTTGTAAGGGATATGGAAGTGTTTGAATGCGTTCTATGCTGTGAAATGTGATTAGAGGGTTTTATGGGCGACAGCTTGTAGAATGTGGGGGATGGAAGTTTTGTGGAAGTTGTGCAAGTGGTGGTTTATGGGAATATCATCTTTGAATAGGGAGGGATGTTAGAGGGTGTTAGAGGTTGGAAGCGGTTCTGTTTCTGGAGCCACCTGCCGGAATTTCCGAAAAGAAAAGCGAGAAAGAGAGTCAGCAATTGGGATATGGCTGAAGATATGGGGCGTGGCGTGGACTGGTGTTCCTTAGCGATCTTGTAAATTTGCTAAAATGCAAATGACCTCAGGTATCGGTTGGCACTGCGTGTTCAGCTCCTTCCTCCTCCACACTGAAATCCTTAATCTCCAGAACTGAAACAGAGCAGTAATTTTATTTTATTTACATGAGTTATTTATATTTATATTAAATCCATTTATCTAACCCTGTATATATATTTAAAAAAATCCTATACCCTACGTGTTCACTGTTGAACTCATATTCCAGTAGGTATCCTATGTCTTTGTCTATGTCTTTTTTTACCTTTCTCCTTAAGATATCTATATTCCTCTCTTCTCTATACTTTAAATACTCATATATTGCATGCTCAATTGTTAATCATTGCGACTGAGTTGATCCATTAACGTCAAAGAGAGTCTCTCATCCTGGGAGCTGGTAGCCTGGGAGATGTTGATGGTTCTTAACACTTCTGTAGATTCAGCTATTGTTTCAATGAGGTGTCAATCCCAAGAGTGCAAAGGTCGGTGGCCATTTTGATTTCAAAATATCAGTACTGTCTAAAAAAAAACGCTACTCTACCAAACACGTTATAGATTTGATTGTTTTGGCTACTAGTTTGAAATTATAGTGTTGGATTCCGTGGACGTTTATCAACAGATAAGTGTGTTGTGGGCTAAGTTTTTTTACTGAATTGGTAAGGATGTATATGGTATTGTTAGGATGTATATGGATCTGTGGACGGATGTGAGGCTTGTAAGGGGAGTTTCTTTGGTTGTTGGCAGTTCAACAAAGGACCCAAATTGTATCCGCAGTGTTAATGTGTCTTAAAATGGTTAGAATCATTCAAGTCATGAGAGTCTCAGCTTTCAAAAGATATATGACATGTTTAGTCTTTTGTTGGGGAGTCGTTATATTCCGCGAGGTTCCCCCTTAAAGCATGTTATGAACCGCAAGAGGTACATCGGAACTGCCAGGGGTAAGAGTTCAGCTTTGTTGCAACGGCTCAGATACCAGCATCTTAGAGATTCTGTCGGAGTTCATGGACTGTCAACTTGCTGGAGATTTAGGTTGAAGGCATGGCAGATGCGTAAGATGAGGCTGGGGAAGGTAGGTAGTGGTATGAAGTGGATGGAGAAGGAGATCTTAGACGGCGTTGTTGTTGAATTGTAAAAGAGCGGGTGGGCGAGCTGTCTCTTGCAGGGGCTTCGGGCTTGATTTGTAGTCCTGGAGGGGCTGGGTGGCGATGAGCTGGATATTTGGGATGAGTGGGGCTCTCGCTGAAGTTGTTGTTTATTGGTTCTTTTCCATAACAATAGGTTTGGTGGTGCAATTCTGTAAGAAGCTTTTTAGAAGCTGGAGCATTTTTTGTAGCGAGAGCGGTCTTCAAAACGAAGATAAGGAAGTTATGATGAATGGGTTTATTTATTGGAGGCTAGAATTCATCTGATTGGTCTAGCAATGATTACTGATGCGAGACCAGTCGCAATCAATTATATCACGTGCTCCTCTCGAAATTAGTTTATAAAACTTCATTGAAAAATAATATTGTTGATATTAGCCTGTTGGCTAACTGTTAATCGTTAATTTTGAATGTCAGCATGTTTATCATCTTTTAAACATGTAACTTAAACGAACTAGAAGACAACTTACAACAACAAGTCTAAATGTCTTCGGTTTTATAGATTACAATAACATAAACGTGTGCTGAAATCTTGCTCTCTGGAATCTGGAATCAAAAGCTGAAAGAAGGTTCTGGTTCATCCGTGTTTCCCTGAATTCGACTGGACAGCCTAACGTTAAATGAAAGTAAAACCTTACGAGCGTAAGTGAAAAGGTTGTATGTAGATTATTATATTTAATAATTTGTGATAAGAGTCTGGGGCAAGATCAAAAATGCTTAGTAGAAAATGTTGTATTATAGAAAGTGCACAACGTAAGATTAATACATCAAGTGAGCAATAAACTGGCCATATGAGCATACGTATGGAGAACGAAACCTGCAAAAACAATAAATAAATAAATACGCAAATAAAATAAAAAAAATCAAACTTCAGTTTATCATTTTCTTATTCCCCCAACATTCATGTAATTTATTTAATCATCTATCTGCCCACACTATTAATTATTTATATATATTTACTTATTTATTTTTTGCTTATTTATTTATTTATTGTTTTATTTATGGAGGAATTAATTGATTTATTTACTTATTTATTTGCTTTATTTCTTTATTTTTTTTTTGTTTTCTTCCTCCATACATAATAGGTGTGTAAATTCAATTTATCTGACTTGTTTCTCAATCTCCTCATGTCACAGAGATGCCAAATACTGATCATGACTTCTGTGAGGAGCCTATGAGGACAGAGGAGCAGCTTGAGACTTATGTACAGGTGTATAGATTGTCTGACGCTGTGAACAGTATAATCACAACACTAACAAACAGTCTTAAATTCTGTCAGATTTTACTATTGCATGTGGAACCATTAGTGTCATAATCTGTATTTAAGTATGCGACTTTATTTGTGGAATTATATATTTTACGTTTTGTCTCTTCATAGTTTTTTGTTTTTGTTTGTTTGGACCGTGTGAGTCCATAATAAAGTGAGGTAAAAAATAAGTTATTGCATATTTTTGTTTGTATGTTATTGGTATATTGTAAATAAATTATAAGTGTATTTTTTGTACCGTTAATATATTTAAAAGTGCATGAAAGATTTTTTAAGAAGTTTTAATTGTACAAAAATGGTAAAAATTCATTTTTCTTCGACTTAGTCCCTTTATTCATCAGGGGTCGCCACAGCGGAATGAACCGCCAACTTATCCAGCATATGTTTTACGCAGCGGATGCCCTTCCAGCCACAGCCCAACACTGGGAAACACCCATACACTCTTGCATTTACACTCATACTCTACGGCCAATTTTAGCTTATTCAATTCACCTGTACCACAGGTCTTTGGACTGTGGGGGAAACCGGAGCACCCGGAGGAAACCCACGCGAACACGGAGAGAACATGCAAACTCCACACAGAAATGCCAACTGACCCAACCAGGGCTCGAACCAGCGACCTTCTTGCTGTGAGGCGATCATGTTACCCACTGTGCCACCGTGACGCCCTATTTATTTATTTATTTTTGGTGTGGCTAGAGAAAAATTTGGTAAATCCTTAAAGGGGTGGTCCAGTGTTTATGGGGTGCAAAGCAATGTGTGCTCATGCTTCATTTGTAAAAAATCACATTATTTTTTCATAAATCTTACTTTAATTATATACTGCTACTCAGCTAACATGAAAATATGACTTATTTCCTAGTATCATATTTCCTAGTTCTTCCGAAGGCCTGCCCTCAAGAGGCTCTGATTGCTCAGCTAACATATGCTGTGATTCGCAAATCAGCTCCATGTCACTAGGAAGCAACACACCTCTACTAGCACGCGCTCAGTGTAACTGTTAGCCATATCAGTTTGAGCCTGAATCAGACAGAAAATGAAGAGGATCCATGATGCGAATCTCCCGTTCCACCACATCCCAAAGGTGCTCTATTGGATGGAGATCTGGTGAATGTGGAAGCCATTTGAGTACAGTGAACTCATTGTCATGTGCAAGAAACCAGTCTGAGATGATTTGAGCTTTATGACATGGTGCGTTATCCTGCTGGTAGTAGCCATCAGAAGATGGGTATACTGATCATAAAGGGATGGACATGGTCAGCAACTCAGGAGGGCTGTGGCATTGACACAATGCTCAATTGGTACTAATGGGTCCAAAGTGTGCCAAGAAAACATCCCCCACACTATTACACCACCACCACCACCAGCCTAAACCGTTGATACAAAGCAGGATGGATCCATGCTTTCATGTTGTTGATGCCAAATTCTGACCCTACCATCTGAATGTCGAAGCAGAAATCGAGACTCATCAGACCAGGCAATGTTTTTCCAATCTTTATTGTCCAATTTTGGTTAGCCTGTGCGAATTGTAGCCTCAGTTTCCTGTTCTTAGCTGACAGGAGTGACACCTGGTGTGGTCTTCTGCTGCTGTAACCCATCCGCCTCAAGGTTCAACGTGTTGTGCATTCAGAGATGCTTTTCTGCATCTTCTGTTGTAACGAGTGGTTATTTTAGTTACTTTTCCCTTTCTATCTGCTCGAACCAGTCTGGCCATTCTCCTCTGACCTCTGGCGTCAACAAGGCATTTGCCTCCACAGAACTGCCGCTCACTGGATATTTTCTCTTTTTAAGACCATTCTCTGTAAACCCTAGAGATGGTTGTGCGTGAAAATCCCAGTAGATCAGCAGTTTCTGAAATACTCAGACCAGCCCGTCTGGCACCTACAACCACGCCACGTACAAAGTCACTTAAATCAGCTTTTTCCCCATTCTGATGCTCGGTTTGAACTGCAGCAGATCGTTTTGACCATGTCTACATACCTAAATGCATTGACTTGCTGCTATGTGATGCCATGGCTGATTAGAAATTTGCATTAACAAGCAGTTGGAAAGGTGTACCTAATAAAGTGGCCGGTGAATGTATATTCAGGTTATAAGCATGTGTAAGTAATATGAAACGTTCACATATCTTTTGTGAGTTCCTTATTTGTGATGTAGAATGCACGGAAAGTGGCCGCATAGAGAGACAACGCACATGCTGGTGAAGATTGTGGGTGTTTACAGGGGTTTGACAGATAAATATGAATTTGTAGCTAAACTGTTAAAGGTGCTAAACAGCATTTCCCATTGTTTACAACCTTGCTACAACATACCGTTAACGCTAGAAACTATGCATGTAATAGATCTTTAACAAATAAAAATATTTACAGGTTGTGGCTCACAATCCACAGCTTCTTCTATTATGGCTGGAACTGTTCCTTCTTTGAGGAGTTTTTTTTTCCAGCACTGAACTGGGAGAGATACTGGAAGCTTTCCTTTGCCAAATGCTAGAGCTATATATTTTTTATAATTCTTTGGAACATAATCAAAATTAAATTGTAAGCACTTTTCTCTTTGTGTCATGTCCTTTGGAAGCCCAAATACAGAAACAGAACAAACTTTGTGAAAATAGCAGCGTTTAGATGGCATTTTAGCTTTCTCTGCTATAACATTACAGCACCTCTGGCCCCGCCGCTTTGCTGCGCAGGGTGTATGTGCGTAACCTGAAGGGTTTATGACTTCATTAACCCGGATGTATTTTTTTGTAGTCCCCAAACTTCGTTTGATGCAGGCTTTGCTAAGCTAACTCTGTAAAAGCCAATGTCTCACTTTGCATTGAACATTGAGTGCATTGAGTGTATGGTCTGGCGCAGCCCTCGCACGGTCACAAAGCCCTCGCCGACGCTGATGCACACCTCTCAAAAAATGTAACTAGTCGCGAGCCCGATACAAGTGTCGAGTTCCATGAAGGAGCTCCACATGGAAACTTTTGTTTTGTGTTTACCTTATGATTAAAATAATCTACAGTGCTTCAAAATCATAGAACAGGAAGAGCTAGATAAACTTATAAATGCTTCTAAACCAGCTACAGGTATGTTAGACCCAATTCCAACTAAATTACTGAAAGAATTGCTACCTGTAATAGGAGAACCTCTTCTTAACCTCATCAACTCTTCTCTATCTTTAGGCCATGTTTCAAATCCTTTCAAGCTAGCTGTTATTAAGCCTATTATTAAGAAACCACAACTGGACCCCAGCAACTTAGCTAATTATAGGCCTATTTCAAATCTTCCATTTATGTCTAAAATACTAGAAAAAGTTGTTTCTGCCCAATTATGCTCCTTTCTGCAGATGAACAATGTTTTTTAAGTGTTTCAGTCAGGTTTCAGGCCTCATCACAGTACAGAAACAGCATTAGTGAAAATAACCAACGATTTACTCTTAGCTGCTGACCAAGGGTGCATCTCCTTATTAGTTTTACTTGATCTCAGTGCTGCATTTGACACCATCGACCACAATATCCTCATAGATCGCTTAAATTCTACAGGCGTCCAGGGACAGGCTCTGCAATGGTTTAAGTCATACTTAACTGACCGTTACCAGTTTGTGAATATAAATGGACAGCTTTCACAGGTCAGGCCAGTACAGTATGGGGTGCCTCAAGGATCAGTTTTAGGCCCTTTGCTGTTCACAATATACATGCTACCCCTGGGAGACATTATAAGAAGACACGGGATCAGCTTTCACTGCTATGCAGATGATACTCAATTATATATTTCAACAAAACCTGATGAGACATCTGAGCTGTCTAAGCTAACTGAATGTATTAAAGATGTTAAAGACTGGATGAACAACAATTTCCTTTTCTTAAATTCAGACAAAACAGAATTATTACTTATTGGGCCTAAATCCTGTACACAGCAGATCTCACAACTCGACCTGCAATTAGAGGGACACAAAGTTAGAGTTAGCTCTACTGTAAAAGGTCTGGGTGTTATACTAGACAGCAATTTAACTTTTGAAAATCATATCTCCCATGTCACAAAAACCGCCTTCTTTCATCTGAGAAATATCGCTAAGTTACGAAGTATGCTATCCATCTCAGATGCAGAAAAGCTAGTTCATGCTTTCATGACTTCTAGGCTGGATTACTGTAATGCTCTGTTCGCTGGTTGCCCAGCATCCTCTATTAATAAACTTCAGCTAGTACAAAATGCAGCTGCCAGAGTTCTTACCAGGTCTAGAAAATATGATCATATCACCCCAATTTTATCCTCCTTACACTGGCTGCCTGTTAAGTTCCGTATTGATTATAAAATATTGCTTCTTACCTATAAAGCTTTAAATAATCTAGCTCCTGTTTATCTAACCAACCTTCTGTCTCGCTACAATTCAATCCGCTCTTTAAGATCTCAAAACTCAGGGCTGCTGGTAGTACCTAGAATAGCAAAGTCGAGTAAAGGTGGTCGAACCTTCTCATTTATGGCTCCTAAACTCTGGAATAGCCTTCCTGATAATGTCCGAGGCTCAGACACACTCTCTCAGTTCAAAACTAGATTAAAGACCTATCTTTTTAGTAAAGACCTATCTTTTTAGTAAAGCATACACTCAATGCATCGCATAACGGTATGATGCATGAATGTGCTCCACGCAGGTTTTGCATCTCGTTTATATACACTATGAACAGCAGCTACGCTAATTATTCTCTTTATTCTCTATTTACACCTGGGGATACTCATCCCGAGGCCCCCAGAGACTATGCAGTGCCACTAATGCAATCCAAGACCTGTGAAGAGATGATCCCAAGGTTTCCATAATCCCGGACCAGGCCGTATCCTGAGCAGCTGCTGTGGTGGTCATGGAGGAGTGGAGAGCATGAGACTGATTCCTGTGAGACCCCAGTGACAGACGAGTCTTCACTGACGTCCAGTGTTAGACTGCAGCGCCTAGACTGCAGCTCTGCACAAGACGTTTGGCCATAGGAGAAATGGTCGTGCCCAACTGAGCCTGGTTTCTCTCTAGGTTTTTCTTCCTTCACTTTCGCAAATTGGTGAAGTTCGTTCCTCGCCGCTGTCGCCACTGGCTTGCATGGTTCGGGACCTGTAGAGCTGCGCATCGATGGATTTGCTCTTCAGTGTTTGGACTCTCAGCAGTGAAAATTAAACCACACTGAACTGAATTAAACTTAAACTCTAAAAACGGAACTGACACCATTTCAATTCACTATAATCTTCTATGTGAAGCTGCTTTGACACAATCTACATTGTAAAAGCACTATTCATCTTTATTTCTATAGCGCTTTTACAATTTAGATTGTGTCAAAGCAGCTTCACATAGAAGATTATAGTGTCAAAGCAGCTTAACATAGAAGTTCTAGTAAACTGAAAATGTGTCAGTCCAGTTTTCAGAGTTGAAATTCAGTTTAGTTGAATTCAGTGTGGTTTAATTTTCACTGCTGAAAGAGCAAATCCATCGATGTGCAGCTCCACAAGTCCCAACCAATCAAGCCAGTGGCGAGGAACAAACTTCACCAATTGACTAAGTGAAGGAAAAAAAAACCTTGAGAGAAACCAGGCTCTGTTGGGCATGACCATTTCTCCTCTGGCCAAACTTCTTGTGCAGATCTGCAGTCTATGCGCCGGAGGCTGGAGAACGCTGGACGTCCATCGTGGAGAACTGCAGGTGTGAGTAGGTCACCGGCGGGTGTTCAGGCTGGCCCATACGATCAATGCGGAGACTCGTCTGTCACTGTGGTCTTTCAGGAATCAGTCTTGCGCTCTCCGCTCCTCTATGATCACCACAGCATCAGCTCAGGATACGGCCTGGTCCAGGATTATGGATACCTTGGCATCATTTATTCACAGGTCTTGGATCGCATCAATGGTGCTGCATGAGCGAGTTTTAGCTACTTGTACATTAAGGTAGCATTCAGAAAAAACAAAACACCCACGAGGAAACTTGACAGAGAATAACATTAAAAACCAGCTAGTGTTTTAGAAGTGTTATTGCAGAGCAACACAAACACAAAAGCATACAGAAGTATAAATGCATGACTATGCGCAAGGCATTCACCGTTGGTCACACGATCACTCGACGCAGAAGTATAAATCAGCCTTAAGACAACTGTTACATTTTTCTCCAAACCCCTACATATAGGTAAAATTGTAACAAGCAGCCACATCTTGCCATGTTGTCAAGCCACTGGAATTTTATGAACCAATTTTCTGCATAATTGATTAAAGTGTTTTTTTTCTAATATAGGACCAGAAAACTTAAGCATTCTCATTCATCTCACTGACAATTGCTTGGCAAGATGCAGGTTCATGGTGAACATTAATTAACTGTCAGATTACCTTCAATGACATAAATTACAAACAGTCATTCTTCAAATTTTAAAACCAGAATTTTTGAATCAAATAAACATACATATAGTTCTTATGTAAAAATTAGTTATTAACTTCAATTTCAAAGTTCACAATGATTTCAAAATTTGCATTTCAGACTACATTGGAGGACAAACCAGCAAGTTTCTTAGAGAAAAATTAAGTCTTTATTTTATTCAGAAATTAAAAACTGTTATTCTGCAAACACATGAGAAATTCCAGAGGGAACGCATGTTTCAAGAATACAAATTCTCTTCCGGGTTTAGAACAACAGAACAGATTGATTGTATCTGCATTAGCTCCATCTGATTTTCAGTGCGCCCTTGTCATCTGTCCAATTTTAGACATTACTGTATTTTATGTGTGTGAGTACTGTATGTATATCTGAAATGAAGATGGATGGAGCAGCAGGGCTTTGTGATATATCACCAATCTACACTGACCAGTACAGCTGCTCTAATCAGTTAAACATGTGCAAGCTAGAGTGCACACCTACACTTCTTAAAATTATGAGTGTTATTTACCTATAAAGCAACACTCATGTGACTTGTAACTGGAGGTAGTTTTGTAAGTTGCATCGTCTGTTTGAAAAAAACACAAAAAAAACAAGCTACTGTAAGTATAGCGTAGTGGATTGAACCCAAACCCTGAGGATGTGTGTGTGAGTTTGTGTGTTTATAGGCTATTCATGCCCGATAAATGTCTCAGTGGGCTCATTCTTTTGAAAATAAAACACTTTCCATTTCTCCCTCCAAGATCACCTCATTCTTCCTTCCTCTTTTTCTCCCTTTCACATATTCTGTCTCATTCTGAAATCACTGGGACGGGCAGTCTTATGGTAAATGTAATGGGAATTATTTATTAGGACACAGGGACTTAAAGTTTTGTTCCCAGACAAGCAAACATATAGTCACACTCACGCAATCTCAATTTCAGTCAAAAAATGATAAATGAGCTTAAAAAAACACTAATGCGATATATATATATATATTTGATCAGGGTTGGCGCGGTGGCTCAGAAATTAGCATTTCTGTGTTGAATTTGCATGTTCTCCCCATGTTCGCATGGATTTCCTCTGGGTGCTCTGGTTTCCCCCACAGTCCAAAGACATGCAGTATATGTGAATTGGGTAAAACAAAAATTGGCCTTATAGTGTATGAGTGCGTGTGTGAATGCAAAAATGTATGGGTGTTTCCCAGTACTGGGTTGCAACTGGAAGGGCATCCGCTGCGTAAAACATATTGGTGGTCTATTCCACTGTGGCGGCCCCTGATAAATAAGGGACTAAGTCGAAGGAAAATGAATGAATGAATATTTGACCAGCTTGGTGGCCAATCTTCATTGATTGCACATTCCACCAGTAAGAGCAGAGTGTGAAGGTTTAATTAGCAGAGTAGTAGCACAGTTTTGCTTAAAACATTGCAATGAACACAACATTATGGGTGACATATCAGAGTTCAAAAGAGGACAAATTGTTGGTGCGCATCTCGCTGACACATCTGTGAACAAGACAGCAAGTCTTTGTGATTATTTAGAGCCAAGGTATCCAGGGTAATGTCAGCATACCACCAAGAAGGACAAAATACATCCAACTGGACTAACTGTGGACACAAGAGGAAGCTGTCTGAAAGGGAAGTCCGGGTGCTAACCTGGATTGTATCTAAAAAACATAAAACCACAGCTGCCCAGTTCGTCGGGAGCTCCACAGGGTCAATATACATAGCCAAACGGGCTGCTATAGCCAAACCTTTGGTCACTCGTGCCATTGCCAAAAATCTTGGGCTGCGAACAATTTGAAACATGTATTGTTCTCTGATGAGTCCACTTTCACTGTCTTCCCCACATCCTGGAGAGTTACAGTGTGGATTTCCTAGGCTCAATACTTGTGACCATTCTGAATGACCATGTGCACCCAGTGGTTCAAACATTGCATCTGGCCACTATTCTGGAAGATGAATGGCTCAAAATCCCTCTGGCCACTGTGCAGGACTGTATCTGTCATTCCCAGGACGAATGTTCTGATCCAGTATTGACAACAAAAGAAGGCCCTACACTACACCATAATAATGAATTTTTGGGTCTAAAAACAGGCGTTTCAGTTTCATTGTTCAACCCCTGTATATAGCACGGTGGCTCAGTGGTTAGCACTGTCGCCTCACAGCAAGAAGGTCGCTGATTCGAGTCCCAGTTGGGCCAGTTGGCATTTCTATGTGGAGTTTGAATGTTCTCACCGTGTTCACGTGGGTTTCTTCCGAGTGCTATGGTTTCCCCCACAATCCAAAGACAAGCAGTATAGGTGAATTGGGTAAACAAAATTGACAAAATTAGTGTGTGAGTGTGTGTGTGAATGACAGTGTATGGGTGTTTCCCAGTACTGAGTTGCGGCTGGAAGGGCATCCACTGCATAAAACATATGCTGGAATAGTTGGCTGTTAATTCTTCTGTGGCAACCCCTGATAAATAAGGGACTAAGCCAAAGGAAAATGAATGAATATATATATATATATATATATATATATATATATATATATATATATA
>CAIGQV010019068.1:3162623-3180592 GCA_903798115.1 Danio jaintianensis | reverse complement strand
ATATATATATATATATATATATATATATATATATATATATATATATACACACAACCCCAAGTCAGAAAAAGTTGTGACAGTATGGTATACGCAAGGAAAAAAAGAAAATGGTGATTTCTAAATTTACTTTGACTTGTATTTCATTACAGACAATACAACAAACATAATTTCATGTGTTTCTTGTGATTTTTTTTGTTTTTTCAAAATAAACACATATTCCAATTTTGGTTCTTGCAACACATTTAAAAAAAGGTGGAACAGTAAAGTATTTACCACTTTGTAATGTTGCCATTACTTATCACAACACTTAAAAGATGTTTAGGGACTGAAGACACCAAGTGATGAAGTGTTTCAGGTGTAATTTTGTCCCATTCTTCTCTTCCTGCAAACAAGTCTTAAGGTAGGCAACAGCACAGGGTTTTCGATGTTGCATTTCGTGCTTCAATATTTACCACACATTCTCTATTGGAGACAAGTTGGGACTGCAGGCAGGCCAGTCAAGTACCAGTATCCTCCTCCTCTGCAGCCAGGACTTTGTAATGTGAGCAGAATGTGGTTTTGCATTGTCTTGTTGAAATATGCATGGGTGTCCCTGGAAAAGACGTTTTCTTGAAGGCAGCATATTGTGCTGCAAAATCTCTATGTACTTTTCAGCCTTAATGGTGCCATCACAGAACTGCAAGTTACCTTTTCCAAGGGAAATTGACCATGACAGACCCTGGCTTTTGGATTTGTTGCTGGATGTGGTCTGGATGATCCTTTTCTTTGGCCTGTAGCACATGACATCCATTTCTCTCATAAAATACATGAAATATTGATTCATCTGACCACAGTACACATTTCCACTTGTGTGATGGTCCATCCCAAATGCCTCAGAGCTTAGAGAAGTCGACAGCACTTCTGGACATTGTTAACATAGGGCTTCTTTTTGTTAACATAGGGCTTGAAGGGAAAGGATGTATATTTACAAATGAAATGAAGCTGACCTAACAAAACATGAAATATTTTGTGTTTATATTGTCTGAGTAAAGTCAAAGTAAATTTAGAAATCACTACTTTCTTTTTTATTTGTGTTTTCCATACTGTCCCAACTTTTTCTGATTTTGGGTTGTATTGTATATATATATATATATATATATATATATATATAATCTGTCACTAAAAGCATTTTCAAAATTATTATTTCTCTTTTTACATCCTGACCACTCCACCATATGCCCATAGCTGGACAAACAGTTCCACCCCAAACTCACATTCACGTTAAACGAAACAAACAAACAAATAACTTTTTGACTGACTGATTAAATCCATATCACACTCTTCCTGGGAAGTGTGTATGTGGTTTATTGGGTATATAAATTTAGCAGTGGGAAAGGCAACAGGAACACACTCAGAAATGTTTAACACTTCCTGACACACCCGCCCATTCCCTACTGGCCAGTCATCTGAAGGGATTTACATCCTTTCAGCACATTGTAAGTTGTGAGAATGCGTCTTTGTGTGTTGCAATTGTGTTTGTGTGTGTAAGAAAAGGATCTATCATCAAGGATAAGAATACATGTTTTATGATAATGGAAAGGTTATTGTGTGTCTCTACAACACATACATATATGACACTGACTTTGATTGATTGACCTGAAATTAGAGCACATGTAAACAGATACGCAGACAAGCACTTGAACAATCATGAGTCCAGTGCCTTGACTGTAATGCTGTAACAATTTTTTCCCTTTCTCATACGAACACACAAGATTATTTTATATATATATATAGAATCAGAAAGCGCTTTATTGCCAGGAATGTTCACACATACGAGGAATTTGTTTTCGTGACAGAGCTTCTACAGTGCAACAGAATTACAGAGACAGGACAAAAAACTGATAATAAATATATTTTTAAAATAAAAGTAAAAGTAAAAGTATATATATATACACACATACATAATATATAATAAAGCCATGGAAACACATTACAAACTGTTTAATAGAGAACTGAATCTTTTCACAGTTAAGTCATTACTTGAAGTAAAACTCGAACTTTTGTTATTTATGAATGAAGTATGTAAAAAAAGTGAAACAGTTTACAATTTGTTAGACAGACTCATGGGTGGATGGATTTTGACAAAAAACTAGACAAATAAACAAAGAGAGATTATGACACAAAGGGAGAGAGTTTGAGGGAGGAAATTGTGAGCACTGTTGCATGATTTCCCCTCTTTGTCGGTATGTGTGGATTGTTTGCAGTCTCAAATCAGTGTTGAAATCTCCTCCATTCATCTCCAGTCCCAATACGCAACACACATAGTACACATACACTCCTACATGCATCCCGTCTCTCCGGATAACGCTCCATCTTTACCTTTTCTGGCATCCA
The DNA here is from genome assembly GCA_903798115.1 of Danio jaintianensis. NCBI lineage: Eukaryota > Metazoa > Chordata > Actinopteri > Cypriniformes > Danionidae > Danio > Danio jaintianensis. The sequence continues at coordinate 3,178,219 of CAIGQV010019068.1, read as the reverse complement.
ATAAGACATTTCCTGGAAAAAATAAAACAGTCTTGATGACTCCCTTGTCTCAAGCTTTTCGTCTTTTCCTCCTTTTTCATGTCAGTTTCTCCCAGTTGTCTTTTTCCCAGTGTAATCTATGTGCCTTTTTCTCTTGTACTGCTTTGTGCTGTTTATTTATTGATTGTGAGTGTCTCTGAAAGAATTGTGCACATTGGCTGAAGCACTGGTGATTTCATTTTGGAACATGGATTTAGGTAATGTATACTGGCCCGATATCTCCACCTTGCCCACACATGCACACACAAAACATTACTCATTTGTGACTTTTTCTCAACACTATCAACTTTTACTTCAGATAATCACATTTAGATCTATCACTGCAAGGCTAATGGTCATTTAAAACTAACATTTGTATTCATTTATAAACAGTTTTTTTTTCCACAATGGAAGAATGATCCCGAGGCAGTGTTTTGTTTTTCATCTCATTATATTGTAGGAGCCGATCAAAGGTAATGGGGTTCTCAGCTCCTTTGAGGCTCTTTTCTTACTTACCTATTTTAACTCTCTGAATGAGCCTTTCAAACAATTCAGACATCTCATTAAGAAACCCAGAATGTTTATTGAATAATTTGTGCTTGATTACACAGCTGGACAGCAACATGGCCAAATAGATTTGAACAATGCATAGTCATTAACCAGTCATGGATCTAATTGGACTGTGAGAGCCCTAGGTCCTGCTTACGCCTGGTATTAACACCTGTCTCGTTGGTCAGAGGTGTATTGCACAAAAGTGGAATTAAGAAAAAAAAAGTTGCAGCTTGACCTAGTTTAATCACCATAGTCTGTTGTAATTTTGAGGATCCAGGATGAGAACGTGCTGCTATGTCAACTCCAGTGTAGATAGTGGGATGAGTGCACAGTTCTGGCATTCTTAGGGTGTACTCACACTAGGCTATCTGAACCATACCCGGGTGCGTTTGACCCCATTTCCTGGTTCGTTTGACAGATTTGAGTGCTCTGTGCTGTGCCCAGGCACGGTTCGATTGTGCGGCCCTGGCCCGGTTGAAAGAGGTGGTCCAGAGTGCGGTTCAGTTGGGCTCGGTACACTTAAGATGCAACGTCACTTTTAAGGGACTATTTTATATGGATTTATTAATCATTCTTACTTTTCAATGGACGCGAACTGTCATAGTTTATCAAAGATGCAAACTCCTTGCTGCACGTCTGCTGCCACCTTCAGCAAAGCTTCTAATACCTGCAGCATGATGACTTTCATGAAAATATATGAGCATCAAGTAGTGGATCTGTTCAGAGATTTGATTGTGTGTCACTGCATCCCAAACAACTTAAAATAATACAAAACAATATAACTAAAGCAATCTCTACTAGTTTCAAGCATCACATTTATTTAACTATCAAATTAGACATTTTGAACCATCAAATTTCGATTGACAGGAAAATAGACAGCCATTTAATGTTAGGTGGAACACATAAGGTAAAATTACTGTAACTGCAAAGTTCCTTGTCATTCTTTGTAGGGGTGCACCGATCCGATACTTGGATTGTATATCGGTTCGATACTGCATATTTTTGCTGAATCGGGTATCGGCCAGCTGGAACCGATCCAAAATCTGATCTTGCGCCAACAAAAGCCAAAGTTGTCATGTAGGCCTACTATATCGCAAATGTTCTGAAGCCATTTGATAGTTTATTGTGAAGTACAGATGAATATTCAAGTGGTTAAATTCATGTTCACTTCAGAGCTTCCCTCCGCTGCACCTGTCAATCATTCTCCATTCATTCACAATTCATACTCTGTGTCGCGTTCAGTTATGACAACACGAAAAACTTTCTCCAAGATTATTTGTTGCTATTAGTTTAAATAATCAGTGGAGAAATGCATTTAGTTTTGCATTAAATGTGTTCATTTTGACCTGCAACAAGGAGTTCATTGCTGTTTCTAAATCATGTTACATTTTGCATGGTGTCTGTAGATCGCATTTGCAACACTGGAGTAGAGAGGGTTATTACCTGCTCTATACACACAAAGTAGGCCTACCTTAAATTTATATTAGAAAAGGCTCAATAATACATTGGACAAATCCTCAATGCACTGATTTCTTCCCTTTGTGCTGCTAAGTTTTAAAGTGTCTGCAGATACAGAAGAGCTGTGCACTGTGTCTCAGTGATGCATCAAGCACATCATTCACGAACCGATTGTGCAGACGTGATGTGTGCCACTCCATAAAATTATTCTCACAATGTGTTTCTGTTCTCTCATTCTTTCGACCAAGTTTATTCTTCCAGGGGGAATACTTCAGTTCTGCGAATAGTCTGTAAAGCCTGGCTCATTGTGGTCAAAGTAGTTGATTTAATTAATAAAAGTGAAACTGATGGGCGCAATGGATGATTTTGTCATTAACAGTGAAAATTATTTAGCCTAATATAGGCTACTCTGAAACTGTGCATATTTCATTGTAATTTTATTTCTATAAATATTTAACAAACCAGTTTGTGTTTTGGCACTGAAGCACATAAGCGGACCTTGTTTTGAACTTCACCTCAAATGTTATTTGTTCTTCTTGTTTATTTTGTCGATAACTGGCCAACAAAAAAATACATTAAAATTCATTCATTCATTCATTTTCTTTTCGGCTTAGTCCCTTTATTAATCTGGGGTCGCCACAGCGGAATGAACCGCCAACTTATCCAGTATATGTTTTACGCAGCGGATGCCCTTCCAGCCGCAACCCATCACTGGGAAAAATCCATACACACTCATTCACACACATACACTACGGACAATTTAGCTTACCCAATTCACCTATACTGCATGTCTTTGGACTTGTGGGGGAAACCGGAGCACCCGGAGGAAACCCACGCGAACACGGGGAGAACATGCAAACTCCACACAGAAATGCCAACTGACCCAGCCGAGGCTCGAACCAGCGACCTTCTTGCTGTGAGGCGATTGTGCTACCCACCGCGCCACCGCGTCTCCTACATTAAAATTACGTATACAAATTATACCAAACGAAATTCAAAAAAATCATTATTCCGACAAAATATATGAACAATGAACGCAACTCTGCGAATGGATGATTTGCTTCTCTCCTTGGAATTTAAGGATTTAATTAATGCCCCATTGTAATTGTTGTATCACAAAGCTCTGTCATACGTTTGCTACATTTTTAATATGTCCTTATTTTAAAGATTATGTCTTGAGCAACTGATATTTCCTAGGAGCTGATGTGCTTTCATTTTCTCCATCTCACTCACGGCAAGTTTAATAAGTAAAACTGGCCACAGACAGCTTAATTTAGTTTGCCTCAAACCTGCTGGAAAATATCAGGCTTTTCTGAAAGGCTGGTTATTTTACCAGCAATTAGGGTCAATAATGGTAGCCTATTACAGATTTCAAAGAAAAATCTTAATATTAAAAAAGGAAACATAAGCTGGACCACAACAGATCTTATCAATGTCATAATGAATGCTCAAATAATGTAGCCTAGTTTACAGCAAGCATCATGTTTTTAGTTAGATTGTGTCGTCTGTCATATACAGTAGGCCTATAGGTCTGTTATTTTTACTAAAGTAGATATATTATTTGAGTTTATCAGCAGAACTATAGAAACTGTATTATGTAAAAAAAAAAACAGCACAGTATCGGATCGGATCTGTATTGGTCGATACTCAGAATTTTGGTATCGGGATCGGATCGGTTCCAAAAAAATGTTATCGGTGCATCCCTAATTCTTTGTTTAAGGGTAAAAAAAGAAAAAAACTTTTTCAGCCATATACTGTTTACATTTTTTGTTCTTGCTCAATGAGAAGTTAATGTTGAAGCTGAATGTCCTGGTTACTAACGTAACCCTTGTTCCCCGAAGAGGGAATAGAGACGTGTGGCTAACACTTTGAGAGATCGCTAGATGACCAATCACTCTGAAGAGTAAAAAAATGGGCCGATGAATGCCTATAAGTTGGCAGAGCTCAGCTCCGCAGGTGCTGGTGATTAATCATTAGTAGAGTATATACCTGCGCACGCAGAGCGAGCAGTTAGATGTTTAGCAGCTGAAGAGCCGAACACTCAGCTATCAGCTGGAGACCATCTTCGTTCCCACTTCGGGGAACGTGGGTTACATTAGTAACCAGGACGTTCCCCTTCAGGGGAACTTCAACATATGTCTGACACTTTGGGTGCGTGTATGGAAAGTGCTACAGCAGCTGAGCCCGTCACACCCCTGATGTGAAGTTGCCAAGCAGAGCGTGAGCTCCCAAGCATCACCAAGGGTGCAACCTTCCAACATCCCCTAGGCCCTTTAAATTACCATTATATAGGAAAAATGTAGAATTTAGAATTGGGGGTCATAAATGTGATTTTAGCTAGCTAATTGTAGTCTAGGGATTTTTTCTAAATACGACAGTACGTTGGGAAAGCGTGCCAATCTCCGAAGGGGGAGGACGCTATGGAGGCCACCTGCTACCCAAATGGGGAGACCTGATGGCAATATGGACATATGGGCTAGTTCTATCTAGGCGGAGCGCTACATATGATAAGCTGTTTAACGGGTACACTCTGTGGCTGAATGATGCATATGGAATCGCAAATGGGGATCACACAAAGCTGGCACCGATCCCCAGCATGCAGGTAGACCAAGCGTGCATACCAGACATCGTACTGGGCAAGGCACCCGGCTCCTCCGGTGATGGTGTTAACCACCAGGGCCAGCCCAAGCCTTCAGGGGGCCCTAAGCAGAATTTTATTTGGGGCCCCCTTGGTGCAAACAATATGACAAATTATCATCAATCCTTCATTATTTGCACACTTTAAATTTAAAACATGCATTATCAATTTTATTTGCTGTGTTGCTTACATCATAAAAAATATTTTTTTTTAAGGTCCCATGAAGTGCTTTGAAATGTCTTTTTTTTCCCGATGTTTGACAAAATCTCAACTGAAACATGAAGAGAGGGTGGGGCATAGAGTAGCTCCTCCCCTTAAAAAACAGCCAATAGCATTTTGTTTGCTCACAGCTCTGCCAGTGAGAGTGGTTGAGCTCAAGCACATCAAATGAACAGCCAATGAGAAGTGTCTTGAAGGGGGCAGGGCATGTCAGACACTAGAGAGCATTTGATTGGTCAGAAGATTTGATGAGAAACTGAAGTATGAGGTGATGTGAAAAAAAACGTTGATCCATTTAGGCGGAAGTGACAAACTGCAAGTTTTACATGTTTATATCAGTTTTATATCTTCTAAATGTGAATTTTGTCATTGTTTTGTACCACACTAGCTTATAGATATCCTTGAAGTCTAACATACTGCTACTATTATCTAAATAACGTTATATTAATTTTACTGGACCTTTAAGACAATTCTAGATATTATTCTGCAGAAACAACTGCCTATTGATCCCACCTTTTATATGACTACTTGACACAAAACTAAACAATTAGACACAAATCATTAATCTGAGCTGTAATTAATGTTGACAGAAACAAAAATGGCTAGAAGCAGCCAATAGCATTCTTATTATTATTATTCAGTCAAGATCCCACCAAACAGTCAAGAATAGCGGCAATAAAGATACAGATCTGTTTTTAAAATAGATTTAAATGTTACCACTGCAAAAAAAATGCTTTTCTTACATACAGTTTTTTGTATTTTCTAGTTCGAATATCTAAAAAAATCAATTTAAATCAAAATCAAATTAAATCAAGAAGCATTTTCTAGACATATTGGCATATCTAGCGTATTACTAAATATCTAGAAAAGAAATTCAGTTTTCAGAAATAATTATAAATTAAGTGATTTTTTTTTCTGTAAAGCAAACAAATTAATCTGCCAGTGAGATGAGTAAAATAATCTTATTTAAAACCAATATTCTATTACTTACCCAAACTGGCAGATTATTTAGCTTTTTTAATGAAAAACCCACATCATTTTGACTAAAAATCTGTCTAGAAAATGTTTATTCTTTAAGAATTTTTACATATTTGGACTAGAAACAAGACAAAAACAATAAAAAAGGAAAGAATTTTTGCAGTGTATTTACCAACTGTCAATGATTCATAGTACATGGCTGTGTGATAAGAAATTTGATCACAAGAAAACCAACCATGATATATCACAATTTTTGTAAATGAAGAGTAAAAACTGCATCAAAAAGTTATAAGATGCATTTCTTTCATTAACAGCACTTGTTTATAGAATTGCAGCAGCGTAAAACAAGCACACAGCTGTCCAACAAGCTGAAAAATGCAGAGAGACATTTGTGACTGAAAGGGCTCATCTCTAAATTAGTCAGAGCAGCAGCATCTCAATTTTGTGGAATATACTTGTTAGAAAACACTGTCAAAATAGCAATTTATTGCTTTCTAGTTTTCTGTAAACTAAAGACATTTATTACAACTTGGCCAACTTATTTGATGTATTTTATACTTAGCCCTGGTTTATTTTTAATCATGCAAAATCATGCATTCCCACTAGATTAATATATTTTCTTCTAGAACAGTAACTGATCAGAATGCTCAGAAAGGTGAGCAGAGACTCCTCTGAGCACTTATAATGTCTCCAGCAGTGGAGAACATTAGTTATTTATTCATCAATTAAAAAGAGCATCATTTTTAAGTTTTTTAATTTCTCTAATATTTTCAGCCAAAATACCATCTACAAGACTTTGCAAAGGTCTGCAAGGGTTAAATAAATGCAAGGCCCTTCAAATTATATGTTCATGTCCTATTGATATCTTTATATATTTTGGCGGAATGAAAGTTTGAGCACATATTCCTGTATGATGTTTCACAGCATTGACTGCAGGCACGCGCGAGCGATCTAGCAACGTGAAAGTAAAAAACTAGCGGAAGATTCGGGAGAACTGTGATGTCTAAAAAACACAAATACCTTGGTCCAGCTTGGACAGAAGAAGGTGTCCAAATGGCTGAAATTTTCACCGTTGCAATGGCTCATCTGTCAGCAATGGTTCATCTGGCTCAAACGCTGGTGCGTCTCTGATGTATTGTTGATCCGTCATTACGGCAAGTGCCTGGTGGCAGCTGGGTGTACTGCAGCCACAGCGGTACATGGCTGCAGTCAGCGTAAGACTGTCACTGATTAATTAATTCAGATCTTTTGTACATTTAGATAATTATCGATTCTTGGCATCAGAGCATATTGATATTTTGTCCCATCCATAACCCAGCTCTCCAACAAACTAAAACAAAAATGAAAGTTAGTCATTTCATGCACTCTTGGGGCCCTAAGCAGCCGCTTAGTTCGCTTATGCCTTGGGCCGGCTCTATTAACCACCGAACTGGTAGGTTACCTAAGTCCTCCGCGCTCTGTCTAGAAACCACCCATGGAGGTTCCAGAACCCTGCGTGGGTGGCAGAGGGTGCGCCATCCCAGAGAAAGGAAGTGCTTCCTCCAGGTAATTTGTCAGGGAGGGTAATCACAAGGAGTGCTGAGTTCGGAAACTCGGGTCAGGTTGGGCCATGGAGGCGCAACGAGCAAGACCCGCTCCTCATCTCCTTGACCTTGCACAGAGTCTGTGTGAGCAGGCTCACCAGGGAAAAAACGCGTAAACCCGGGGCTAGCTGAGGGCCAGTGCATTTGTGCAGAGCAGGGAAAGCAGCTGGCGAAGGGTAGAGTCGGGAGAAGCAGCAGGAAGACCGGGGCTTTCTCTAAAGCGCGTCCATAACAGCTGGACTGCGCCAGGGTGGAGCCTCCATTCTCCCGGGAACGTAACTGCAGTGAGAGCATGTAAGTTGGCACAGTTAAGCTCACCCGGGATATGAATGGCACACAGCAATTTCAGTCACGTGACTCCAGAGGAGCAGATGGCGAGCAAGCTGAGACATGTGGCAAGAGCCCACATTGCCCAAACGGTTGATCTATGTCTTCCTCTGGCACCCTCAACGCCTGTGGTGAAGTGTACTAAAGCTGAGAGTTGGAAGGTAGCGCGTCCCATGCTGGCAGAATTTGGGCTTCCACACCCGGAGGGAGGAAAAAACGCTCTTTCTTGGATCGCTACATTCATCTGCAGGTGAAATCCCCGGCCCTCCACCGGGGAAAGAACGATTCTCCTCCTCTCCAAGCGGCCCGCCTCAGGGTCGCTTCATGGTCCGATTACCTGACTTAATGGTGACCAGGGACGGGAGCGCCAACTTCCTGCGGGGGGCTCAACGCGATCACTAGCCAGTGGAACGGGCTGTGACAGCGGAGTGATCTTGGAGCCGCGGGAAGAACTCTCTCAGTGAGGAACAGCCATTGCGGACGGGCCCGGCGGGGGAGCAGTCTAGCAGTCTTCCGAGCCCACCAAGAGGTGACCTGCCCCATCGCGCACAGCTGATCTCTCACCACCGAGGACTCCTGGATAAAGTCCCCAACAGTGTCACCGAATAGGTCTGTCTGGGATATGGGCATGCCAAGAAAGCGAACTTTATCTACGTGGTGCATATCTATCAGGGTAAGCCAAGGGTGGAAGTTCCGGACCACTGTGTGGCCATCGTCCTCCCAAGGGCACAGGCGGCCAGGTCATGAGAGTATAGTTGGCCACCGTCCGGAGCTTATGCATAAGCCTGGGGAAGAACCGCCCTTGTGCAGCACAGCCAGGTGGTACCGTGGTGCGAGCATGCCCCGTGGCAGTGTGGGCTATGGCCGTGAGAGACACAGATAACCCAACCGGCTTGGACCCAACCGCCCACCACCTGAGGAATAGCTTCGTACCCACTGGCTGCTCGCCATCAAGGAAGGTGAGGGCAAAAGCGCACGAGGACTGAGCGGAGAAAAACACCCTCTATGCCTACATGTGCTCACTGTGCGGCCCTGGGAAGGAAGGGGACGAGGGCTGGGAAGATTACTCTTATATCAGTCTGCACGTCACATCCCTCTAGTCCACAGGTGTCATAGCCAATTCCTGGAGGGCCGCAACCCTGCTTCAACACACTTACCTGTAGGTTTCAAACAAGCCTGAAGGACTCAAGGAGTCCTCCAGGAACTGGCTTTGACACCTGTGCTCTAGTCGGTCCGGCAGTGAGACTGAGGGACAAGCCATCTCCAATCCCAACGCCGAAGCAGCCCGAGAAGCGCAGCCATCATGTCAGATTCGAGAACTGTGACCACGCATTGCACCCCGTAGGGTGGTAGCGAGTCCGATCTGTCATCTGAACATGACAGCTCGCCCTTCGATGTTGCGATGGGCATCTGATCTCCGGTGTCATCAAGCGGAGGTGCGGGCATCTCAGGGGATGAACCGACACAACTGCTCAAAGCTTGGATAGAGCGCACTGTGGAGGAGTGGGGGGTCTACGGGCCTGGAGGTGAGGGATAAGCCCCAACTGTGATCCTCAGACCTGCCTACGTGCAAACCGCTTTCACGGGGAGCAACGGGGGTGGCTTGCAAGCCGCAGTCTCAGCTGTGCAACAGACATGCCCTCGCAGTGAGAGCATGAGCTGTCTGCGAGCACTGCATCGACTTGCTGGACTCCCAGACCTGTGATGCAGTATCTGTGCCCATCATCCAGAGATAGGAACCACCGCATCCAGAAACACATGGTTGGAACAGCATCTTGAAAAAGACATGTTGCCTGACTGTGTTGCTCTCTTAGGGGAAATCTGCTGTTTTATTAGACTGCTCTTTTAGAAGTACCCAGCAAAACACCCAGGGACAGGAGAATCACCCAGCTTGACCGCCACTGTCTGTGTCGCCACCCACAGTGGATACATGAAGCTTGATCTCTCTGGATTCAGCTCAGCAGATGTTATCTCTTCAGTCACTCTGTGAGGCTCTGAAGTGAAAAAGTCAAACTGCCGGTATTTATTCTACTAATGATTAATCACCAGCACCTGCGGACCTGAGCTTTGACAAATTAGCATTCATTGGCCCATGTTTTTTTACTCTTCAGAGTGATTAGTCATGTAGTGATCTCCCAAAGTGTTAGACATAGTCCTCCCCTGAAGGGGAAGTAAGGTTGTGTAAAGATGTAATGCACTAAAAATCCACACTAAATTATGTCTGCTATGACTCGCAGCCTTAGCCTATATTTAAAGGTGCTGTATGTAAGTTTTTGACTCTCCTATAGAATAAAAATACCATAATATGTTTGCAGATATTTAAGAAAATGCTAAGTGAACATTCTTGTTTATCTGGAAAACAATGTTAAAGTCAGTTATTCTGCTTTAAAAATGTGCGTTCTGTGCCGGAACGCTGTCTTTGTTTTGGTTCTTTTAACCTGCCTAATGCCAGTTTAGCCAATTATATTTCAGCACCCCGGGTTGCCTTGATGGAAAACAGTGTATTTCATTCATTCTTCAGAAAGGCTCTTAAAGCATGCGTCCGTGACCGAAATGCGACCTGTGGGCAGTAGCAGACTCCGAAATGAGACGCAGATTCAGAGCTCCACATGAGGTTATTAATTAGCAAATAAGATTAATATTACGAGCATAAACATTAGATGACCAGGTGATCCCGTGTCGTAACAACATGCTGTGTGATGAGGCTGCTGCTTTCAGTAGTATGGCAATAAATGTCATGTAAAATGGCATTCAAACTCACATTATTAGCATTTAACACTGAATAAAGCATAAGGTGTACCTGAGGTGATCATTGTCAAAGTTTTCTGTTGTTCAGCTGCAAGCTTATCAATTCGAGGTGTTGGTTAGAACAAAAACTCCTTTTAATATGGAAAATATTCCTTCTATTGCGTGCAGTTGCTTTTATATAGTACACGATTTAAATCAGCCTTTAGGCTCGATCGTGAGAATCTCTCCTTTTGGTCATCTGGCAACCTGCGCTTGCGTTTGTTTTGATCCAGGAATGCAATACTTAGTTCAACCACTGGGTGTCAAACTTACATACTGCACCTTTAACAGTACAAGTCAAAATTGCTGTTGAAGTGTCTTTATGGGACCACTGAGCCTGTAGTATACATCATTTTTAAGCATTCTCTAGGGCAGGGGTGTCCAAACTCGATCCTGGAGGGCCGGTGTCCTGCATAGTTTAGTTCCAACTTCCTCCAACACACCTCCCTGGAAGTTTCAAGTATACCTAGAAAGAGCTTGATTAGCTGGTTCAGGTGTGTTTAATTGTGGTTAGAACTAAAATATGCAGGACCGAGTTTGGACACCCCTGCTCTAAGGTATGTGTACAGAATTTCAATTTCGTCATTAGTGGTATAGACACCTCAGTTTTTTTAACCACATTTACAATGTACGAACAGCTCACACATGCAATTTGGATGCTTTTTATACTATTTAGTGTGCCCACAAGGTGTCAACACTGAACTGGGCTTTTGTTTCATAATCTGAAAAACAACAACAACAACAACAACAACAACAACAAAACAGATCAATAATGACAACAAACTACTAAAGACAGCAAAACAGACAGTCATATGGACAAGTCTTTCTGTGAGGGAATTGAAGTGTGAGGGGATTGAAAATTATACACAACCCACATATATAACATTTAACTTATGCTTGAATGTGCAAACAATACGCTCTTTTTGTTTATTGTTTTGCTGCAATCAGTTTGTCCATGAATTGTCAAGACCTTACAAGCAAATACAGTAGATGTAGATTTTTCACTTATAACTTTGAGAAAAAATGCAGACATCGGACAGGGATTAATCTATCTAATGCACATGTGTTGAGCTTCTTTGTTAATGCATTCTTTTACAATGTAATGGAGTTAAATTCAACAAAACCTTTTCATTCGGAGCCCTGATTTCCTTCTAAGTTTGCTAAATAACTCTGTTATGCCCTATTGGCTTGTGTGAAAGTGTGTGAATTCAGATCAATCACTCCCAGTGTATTTCCCACGCCCCCTCAGTCCACAGGTGTTAAAGTCTTTTAGCTGCCGACTGTCTGTCGGGTCCTTTCATTCACTGCTCTGAGAGATGGGCCAGTGCTGTTATTAAAACAATTGCTGTCATGCAGAGAAGAGAAAGTAATTACATATTATTCATTAATCACACGCACATGAACAAATGAACACACACGCTGGATCATTGAACACAAATTGGTGTGTATGTGTGCCTGGATGTATTTCTTAACATTTAATGAGGGTAAAAACTTGATCTTGATCTCTAAAATCTTTGAATGAATTTGAATTGGCTGTTTCTAAATAGAAGAAACTGAATCTTTGTCAAAAAGAGAAATAGTCATCCAAGTTAACTTGACCAAAGAATTTTCTGATTTCTCAGCCCAGATTTGCAATATGTTTAGTGCAGTTGAGCCATTAGCATATGTGCTGGGTTTCTGTGATGGCCTAATGCTGTGGGTGTGTATGTGTGTAAGTGTGTGTGTGCTCACGGAGGGAGAATGTTCAGGCAGGTGGCCAGACACTCTCATCACCACGGCAACGTCCCAGACAGCAGCCATTGCCACAGCAACAGTGGCTTTGATCTTTAGGATCCCTGTGAGTGCAACCTTTAACCTAACAGAAAATGCACACACAAACATGCGCACATATGACTTCAGAAGAGAAAGGATTAAAACATATGCAAAACTATTTTAAACAGTTCTTTTCCATGAACTGCATTTTTTGTTTATTTTGTACTGTTCTCTGTGGTCTGACCTATAAAACATACAAGCAATATTGACCACACAATAAAAAAGTTTAGTTTTTTTATTAGCTTACACTTTTGTGTGACATGTTGTCGAATTCAAATATAGCCAGCATAGCATAGTCTTTCTTTCAATCTTTCTGAAAATGGAGAATGAGAGCAAACTGTTCCTTGTTTGTAAACAAATCAATGATAAAACTAATTGAACAAAGAACCAAGTTCTTATGGTGCGTTCACACCAGATGCGGGTGAAGTGTCAAGCTCGATTAACTTGTTAAGTCAATGCAAAGACGCAAATAGACGTGCGAATGATGCAATTTGCGCAAATGAAATGGCGCAAGTTGCGCGTTTTGTGCGTTTGACGCGCTTATTGCGTGAATCCTACAAATCGGTCCAGTTGGAAAATCTGAGCTTCAGGTGACATTTGCGCCGCGTTAACCAATCAGGAGCTTTTTGTTTTAGGGGCGTGATTATGACGTAGTGCCTATTGTTGGTGTCCCGAGGGAAAATCCTCTTGCCGACACCGGACAACAACTCATCAAACTGGGCTTGGTTGAAAGTGACCATCACCCAGGTATAGTTTCTGGAGAAGTTGATGAACTCACAGAGCTGGATGCACTTCTGAAAGAATCTAGTGGACTCAGACACGGCGTCGAACGAATATACAACCTTCCTAAAGCACATAAACACAGCTATTCTCTCAATAAAATCTATGTTAGTCATTTAGCAACGAAGCTAGAGTCACTGGGCAGACAGAAGCCCTGCCCATGATGTGAATCCACGTCTATAATGAAGTGAATCTGATGAGCGAATGAAGCGAGTAAACTCAAAATGTTTACACATCTATTTACGCGCAATTAGCGCGATTTATTCGTGCGTGCCGCGTCTGGTGTGAACACAGCATGACTGATGTGATGTGATTTTGTTTGATAAAAAAAAAAAGTCCATCCACTCTTTCCTAATGATAGGATCAGAAGGAAGGGGAAAAAATCCCCTGAGACCTTTGTTGATCTTCAGAACACAAATTAGATAGAATCCGAGAGCTCTTCATAGGCAGAAGACAGACCAAGTCCACAGACAGACAAAGGATCAAAAACCTTTTTGAATTAACATTCTATGTGACTTTAGTCGTCCAATTGTACTCATACGAAGCTCTGAAAACACTTTTGTTTGTCAAAAAAAATTAAAAAACAACTTTGTTCACATTTGTTTAGTCATGGTGTGGGTTTACTTTAGCTAGTATGACTTATGCCTTTAGAGTCAGCAGTGTCATATTGCCTGTTGTAAATGCTCACCCCCAATCTAATGTGGAAGACATGCAAACAATGCTGTTTTTACCATTTTTGGCATTCCTTGGGCATCTTATGATTACAGTTGAATCACATGGAATGTTTTGACAGTGTTTGTGATTGCTTTTGTGAACTTTGTCTCAGGATCGTCTCGGATGAGGGATCTTTCGAATTGCATCCAAAATATCTTAACTTGTGTTCTAAAGAGGGGTGGCACGGTGGCTCATTGGTTAGTATTTTCACCTCAATGCAAGAATGTCGCTGCTTCGAGTCCTAGCCGGGCCAGAAGGCATTTTTGTGTGGAATTTGCAAGTTCTCCCTGTGTTCACATGGGTTTCCTCCGGGTGCTCTGGTTTCACCCACAGTCGAAAGACATGCAGTATAGGTGAATTGAGTAAACATAATTGGCTGAAGTAAATGAATAAGTGTGTGAATGAGAGAGTGTATGGGTATTTTCCAGTGCTGGGTTGTGGCTGAAAGGGCATCCGCTGCATAAAGCATATGCCAGAATAAGTGGAGGTTCATTTCACCGTGGCAACCACTGATAAATCAGGGACTAATGCCATGGTCACACTAGAGTTTGAGCATGCAAAATTCGAAGTTGATTAGACATCAAAAAAAGCAAGCGAATGGTCCATATGTTAAATTTCTGTACAGAGAGGTCATATTTTGATCTTCTATTGGTCTCACGCAATCACATGATGCGATTTCGCAGGTCAGAGTTGAACGCGTGAACTTTGCAACGCAGTGAACTGCGAAACTTGTTGCACAAGTTTGCGTTTCTGGTCTGTCGCATTCGCATGTGTATGAATGGAAGTCTATGAGGCGAAAAGTGCAGTGTGACTGCAACTTAAGCCAAAGGATAGTAAGTGAGTAAATGTTCTGAAGATGAAGGTAAAGATCCTGTCTTATCTTATCTTCCATGAAAACCATTCGTCAGGAGCTCCACAGGGTCAATATACATGGCCGGGCTGCTATAGCCAAACCTTTGGTCACTCGTGCTAATACCAAACGACAGTTTCAATTGAAACAATTGAAACATTGAGAAAACAGAGTGATTTGATGAACATAAAAATGAAGTTGAACATCTCCCATGGCCTGCACAGTCACCAGATCTAAATATTATTGAGCCACTTTGAGGTGTTTTGGAGGAGCGAGTCAAGAAATGTTTTCCTCCACCAGCCTCATGTAGTGACCTGGCCACGATTCTTCAAGATGAATGTGCAGGACTTGTATCAGTTTCAGACGAATATATGCTGTATTGGCCACAAAAGAAGGCCTTATGTATATATTGTGGCGAGAGGAGGAATTAAACACAACATAAAGACTGCCGAGTTGAATGCAAAAGCCCCCAGAAGGTGATTTATTTACAGGTATCCAGAAGGTGATAGTGCAGTGTAAGGTAAGTAGTGCTCTGGAAGGTGAGTAAATTAGAGAAAATTAGCGTCTGGGTAAGTCTGGAGTTTAAAGCTCACTGAGTCTTCAGTGGCTTCCGCTAATATCCTCTCGCTCTGATCTGTTGCAGGTGGTGGTGATCGGTGTTGATGAGGTGAGTCCAGCTGACAGGGATTTGGCTCTTTGGTGATGTGGGAAAGGAGTGCTCACCACAATATATATTCATTCATTCATTCATTCATTTTCTTTTCGGCTTAGTCCCTTTATTAATCTGGGGTTGCCACAGCGGAATGAACCGCCAACTTATCCAGCATATGTTTTACGCAACGGATGCCCTTCCAGCTGCAACCCATCACTGGGAAACACT
>CAIGQV010019068.1:3130001-3147623 GCA_903798115.1 Danio jaintianensis | reverse complement strand
ACAAACCAAACACAGACACTAAGTGAGCACTGATTATTGCTGTCATTAACAGCTGGTTGGAATCCCTACACTCCAAACAAACAACCCAGGGGTGAGAGCAGTTGCCAGTGGTTACCACACAGAACAAAAAGCATTTCTTTCACTGTGATATTTCTTTCTTTTATTCCTTCGGCATCATTTCTTCATTTCTCTTTGTTTTTCCCTCTTTTTAGTAAACACCTGCCACAAAAAATAAAGATTTGAATTGACAGAAGAGGTTTGAAGAGGTATAAATGTGAAGTGTAGCGAGCAGAAATGATGCACACAGACGGGATTTGACTTGAGGTCAGATGAAATGTGAGGATCACCTTTGGGCTCTGTCATTTATAGCAAAAGACAATGTGACCAGCAGGAGAACCACATGCACTGGGATGATAAACTGGAGCTATATGTCAGTATGTGTTTGAGGTTTGTGTTTGTTATTATGGTGCACAAGTCAAGTCAGGTCAAGACATAATTTAATCAAAAAGTGAGCCAGATATAGGCTCTACAGAACCACTGCAAGACTGTAATAAGGGAAATGGTAAACAAAGCATGTGATTGTATTGGGAATGTGGACTATAATGGAACACTAAGAAATAACCCTACATATCCAAAATAAGACAAAACTACCCATTCATTTGCAAATACAACTTTTTTTTAATAAATTGCTGTCACATAGGCCAAGAAATGATCGAATGTAATATCTATCTGTTTGTACGTGTTGGCATTTGTGTGTAAAGAAATAGTGTTTCTAGCAAATTTGTCAAAGATGAAAAGGTTTTTTGTATTGCATAATATACTGTATAAAAGGTGTAGCTTTATGGTGGTTAAACAAGAAAAAAAGCTTATTTTTGTTATATCTAATGGGTGTCCTTTGGTCCCTAAGAAAGATGAGCACAAATCTGCCAAAACCACTGAGAGAAAGTTCCCACACAATGGCGCCGAAGTGAACGTTCCTGAGGTGGAAAGCTCAATGGTGGTACTTGCCACTGCACTAACAGAGCTTCGTGAAATCACTGGGACCGTTAAGCAGGAGCTGATCTCTCAAATGTCAGATCTTAGAAACTCCATCCAGGGCTCATTTGATGCCATTACGGCATCAGAGTCTACTATGCAAGGCCGGGTTACTGAAGCTGAGCAAAGAATAAACAAAATAAGCGATGCCTCAGTCTTCTCAAAAAAAGACAACAAGGCATTGAAAAATAAGCTAGAATATATAGAAAACTATAACAGGTGGAATAATATCCACTTGGTGGGATTGAGTGAGGGAAAGGAAGGCCGGGACATGATTCAATTCTTTAACACATGGCTACCGAATGTTTTGGGACTTGAAAATGTAGGCACTTCGCTTGTTATCAAGCACTCTCACCAGTCCTGGCAGTGATGATTCCGGAAACCCCCCCACGGCCCATGCTCATTTGATCCTATGCATTACCAGGGATACAGCTCCAGTTCTCATTGATGGAAAGAATGTCGAATTTTGCAGGAAAATGTTCACATTTTTGTGGCCTAAAATGTCTGATTTGTGGTGACTTTTCTCAACAACTTATGGCAATATTTGTGGCATTTCTTATGTTGTTTTGCTGTGAAAATATACAAAAAATTACACATCTAAGTAATTTATAACTTTTTGACCTTAATATCCATTGATCTCTATAATTTAGGAACACCAAGAGAGAAACGAAGAGAATGTGTTTACCTCTTTACCAAAAAAGCCTACTACATCACATTTGAGAATTGACTGTAAATGATCAAAACAAACAAAACTGCTAAAATCCCTTCAACAATAAAGTTATCATAATAAAAATCAAGCTCTTTTTAAGCCATTTAATTGATTTTGCATTAAATTCAGCGATCACAGAATCACAAAATTCTGGAGGGACTGCTAAACACAACAGCTGCCTATTTTTCTGTTTATTATAGGTCATCATGGTAATTCAGCTTTTTAGTCAGTGGAAGTCAGGGGAAAGTTATTTCTTTCCTCCACATTATTTTCTTGTTTTTTATTTATTAAAACAAGTTCGATTTGATGCAGACAACAAAATGGGACATGCTGTCTTTTTATTTTAAAATGAATAAGCATGCTCAAACTAGTAAATTGAATTACTATTATTGAGTAATTTGAAGTACTCTGAAGTTCGTGGAATTCTAAACGCTCACTTGAATTTCATGAAAGTGATACTGAGTTTGATACATTCATTCCACACAGACTGATATATTACAAGTGTTTATTTCTTTTAATTTGATGATTTTGATGACAACTAATGAAAACTCCAAATACAGTATCTCCGAAAATTTGAATATTGTGAAAAGGTTCAGTATTGAAGACACCTGGTGCCATACTCTAATCAGCTAATTAACTCAAAACACCTGCAAAGGCCTTTGAATTGTCTCTCAGTCTAGTTCTGTAGGCTACACAATCATGGGGAAGACGGCTGATTTAACAGTTGTCCAAAAGACGACCATTGACACCTTGAACAAGGAGGGCAAGACACAAAAGGCCACTGCAAAAGAGGCTGGCTGTTTACAGAGCTCTGTGTCCAAGCACATTAACAGAGAGGCGAAGAGAAGGAAAAGATGTGCAAGTATACAAGCAATAGGGATAACGCACCCTGGAGAGAATTGTGAAACAAAACCCATTCAAAAATGTTGAGGAGATTCACAAAGAGTGGACTGCAGCTGGAGTCAGTGCTTCAAGAATCACTACACACAGACGTATGCAAGACATGGGTTTCAGCTGTCGCATTCCTTGTGCCAAGCCACTCTTGAACAACAGACAGCGTCAGAAGTGTCTCCCCTGGACTAAAGACTGGACTGCTGCTGAGTGCTCCAAAGTTATGTTCTCTGATGAAAGTAAATTTTGCATTTCCTTTGGAAATCAGGGTCCCAGAGGCTGGAGGAGGAGAGGAGAGTTGCTTGAGGTCCAGTAAAAAGTTTCCACAGTCAGTGATATTTTGGGGTGTCATTTCATCCCCTGGAGCTCCATTGTGTTTTCTGAGGTCTTAGAGCACTTCATGCTTCCTGCTGCTGACCAACTTTATGGAGATGCAGATTTCATTTTCCAACAGAACTTGGCACCTGCACACAGTGCCAAAGCTACCAGTACCTGGTTTAAAGACCATGGTATCCCTGTTCTTAATTGGCCAGCAAACTTGCCTGACCTTAACCCCATAGAACAATAGAAAATTAAGAGGAAGATGCGATATGCCAGACCCAACAATGCAGAAGAGCTGAAGGCCATTATCAGAGCAACCTGGGCTCTTATAACACCTGAGCAATGCCACAGACTGATCCAATCTATGCCATGCCGCATTGCTGCAGTAATTCAGGCAAAAGGAGCCCCAATTAATTATTGAGTACTGTGCTTGCTCATACTTTTCATGTTCATTGTCATCAAAAACATCAAAATTAAAAGAAATAAACACTCGAAATATATCAGTCTGTGTGGAATGAATGTATACATTATACAAGTTTCACTTCTTGAATGGAATTAGTGAAATAAATTATCTTTTTGAAAAATATTCTAATTATATGACCAGCACCTGTAGATTTATAGCAATTTGTAGATTAGATTAATACATTTCTCACTAGTCTTTGCAATTGTATTGTAAAATTGCAATAAAGGGCTTGCTTAAAGAAAAAGAATATCCTGGATTGAACAAAAGCAGGACTGGATCTCACATTCAATGGAATGAATTGGCAAGTAAACTTCCCATGTACTTTGTTTTGTTCATTCATTCATTTTCCTTCGGCTTAGTTCCTTTATTCATCAGGGTCGCCACAGCGGAATGAACCGCCAACTTATCCAGCATATGTTTTACACAGCGGATGCCCTTCCAACTGCAACCCAGTACTGGGAAACATCCATACACACTCATTCACACACATACACTACGGACAATATAGTTTATTCAATTCACCTACACTGCATGTCTTTGGACTGTGGGGGAAACCGGAGCACCCAGAGGAAACCCACGCGAACACGAGGAGAACATACAAACTCCACACAGAAATGCCAACTGACCCAGCCAAGACTCGAACCAGCGACCTTCTTGCTGTGAGGCAACAGTGCTAACCACTGAGCCATCGTGTCGCCCTACTTTGTTTTCTTTCTTTCTTACTTTCTTTGTTCTTTCTTTCTTTCTTTGCCAATTCAGTTTGTTCTGATCCAGTTTGGATGCACAGAATAATAAATACTGAAAAGGGTATGAATTGTATAGAAAAACAACACACACACACACACACACACACACACACACACACACACACACACACACACACACACACACACACACACACACACACACACACACACACACACACTCTCCAGGGTGCAGAAACAGGACATAAATAGATTTTTATAGAAAAACAATGACAGAACAAGATGATAGATATATAAGTACCTCCATAGGCTCTGATTGATCTTAGAGAGAGAAAAAACATAGAAACAATATAAAAGTACAGGGTTATTTGTTCTGCTTCCATCAAATGTAATAAAACTCAAAAAAGTCATTTTCAATGAAAACTGACATCATCTGTTACATCAACTGTGTGATCAGGCTTCACAGATCTTGCGCTACATGTCTGACCAGGTCTTAGAGCGCTTAGAGCTACCATTGGCATACAAAATATGGAATGATTTAGGGCGTAAATAATGTATGTTAAGGTTCTAAAGTGAGCATGGACATGGATTAACATGCATTTATGTCCCAACTATGAATTCTTACTGGCCTTCAGGTGAAGGTCAAAGATCATCATCTGGTGAATGTTACACCATGTCCATTGGTTAGAGATGAATGCAGCATTTTTAATGGTATCCTAATATTCTTGTCATTTGCCAGTCACTTCTTAATAGATCTGGATTTGTCCTGTTTATTTTAAATTTAATTAGTTTATTTGAAGCACGTTAAATTGATGTGTTATTGGCATGAACAAGGATGTAAAACTCAACTCTAGAGCCTTATTTAGGCAAATACTTCCTTCAATACACTACAACAGGACATTGCAGATATATCGCTTTGTTTATTTCTCCAAAGTTTGCAGACAGAGGAAAATGCTCACACATCTGGTAGAAAGGAAAGCGGCCAGGGTGCATGTTTTTATATGTTTGACATTGGTTACTCTTCTATCGGCACTGTTTTGCCTTGATTGTCTTTCTCTATGTGCCAAATCTAACATGTCTTTCTCGTATTTCATGGTGCTTTTTCTGCTTTTCTGGGTGTCACCTTGCTCCGGGGCTGTAGGGGGAAGTGTTGGAGTGCTAGCCCAGATCAAAGCCTCCTGGCTGGGTTAGTGCTCTCGCTGTCGCCTCTCTGAGCTCTGGAGGTGGCGGCAATCACAGCTGCTTCTGACTTCAGGCTAGTGACGTCTGCTGCAATCGGCACTGTCAACTACAATCAGGGACAGAGTGATGAACATAGTAAACACACACAGACTTTTTATATTACTTCTCAAAGACGTCATGGTTTTGAAATCATTACTGAAGTAATTGAAATCATTAGACTTGATTTTTGAGGCTTGCAAGCGTCTGGTTCACTTCAGAAGCTGTTTTTAAGTGCTTCCCTTTTTAAAGATGTCATAAAGTGCATTTATTCAATATGATAAATTGTCCTATGATATCTACATAGTAGGTATGTGGCTTAGGTAACACACACACAGACACACACACACACACACACACACACACACACACACACACACACACACACACACACACACGCACGCACACACACACACACACATATAGTGTGATGTACTCTGAAATACACAGAATACTTAAATTGTCAAAAAATAATTATTAAAATTGTGTAGAGCTTGTTAAATGACAATATTTTCTGCTAAAGTGGAGAAGGATTTATTTTAGGTAGAAAAAGAAAGTGAAATATACAGTAGGCTAAATCATAATTATACTTGACAAAATGAGAGGCAGGAATTTATATCCACTTGATAGAGAGTGAGTTACTTTCACTCCAGAAAAATTCCAGAATGCACATAAACACTTATATTCAGCAGTCTGCATGTGATGGTTGCTTCATTACAAACATAGGCAACAAATTTCACAATATACATGTTAAACTAACAAAAGATACAGTTAAACTGACCTTATGCTGCTTCAAGGGTGCTAAATAAATGTATTATCTGTATGTGATGAAGTTCTAGTGAGGGTGAGGAAGAAGGCAGGGTCGATGATAAGATCAGTATAATGAAGTTTTTATTTAACATAAATAATTAAGAGCACTCAGCTTGTTTCTCTCAGGTCCTGGCTCTCTCTTATCTGCTGTTTTGCTGGGCTTAGAGCACAGTCTCTCCGTCCCAATCACTGCAAAACACAGGTGGCAGTAATGGATTTGATTGACATATTTTCAAGCTCATCTCAATCTCAATCTCATCTCTCTCTGCCCCTCTGTGACTTTGGCTGTTTCTCAGTATGCGTTCTTGCATTCTTGTGTTCTCGTGTAACGTCATCATCAACCACCAAAGTTCAGTTCCAAAACTCAAGACCGCAAGAATGGAAGATGCATGAAAGTTCCCAGGTGTGTTCTTGATATCACATAGGATGCATAGATGCAGACTTGAGCGCAAAACTCGCTCGAGAAGTCCTAGAAGTCATTGCAGCTGAATAAAGGAGGTGGGAAGTGTAGCATTTGATAAAGATTTAATATTATACTTCAGAGATATAACTTATTTATCTCAGGTGCTTTCCTAAATGAGACAGTGAAAGTAAACATTAACATGAAAATCTTAAAGAGCCCCTATTATGCATTAAAAATGTCATATTTTGGGGGCTCCAACAACAGGCTGATATGCATGCAAGGTCAAAAAACACTTTCATTGTCTTATAATATACATTTATTTTTACCTAACAACTTCCATATGATTTATCATATGAATAAGCGATTAATTTGTTCCTAAACCCCTCCTTTGCGTGAGGCTAATCTGCGCTGATTGGTCCGATGACCCAGTCTGTTGTTATTGGCGCAATGGGTTCAGTGCGAGACGGAGAGAAACGCCCAGCACGGTTATGAAGTAGCCAGAGTTCAGAGTATATGCGTGAGCCCAATGCAGGAATGCACTAAAGCAATGCAGTTAAACACCAGCATATTGCTCTATTCTTAACCACAACCCCAAGTAATAACAATGACACACATTCAGTATTAACCCACACAGTGACAAAAGTTTAACTATTTTGAAAATTGACCACACCACGCATAGCAGGAACAGCTGATGGTGGCCATAGAAACAAACATCAGGAGATTGCGAGCAAAAAACGCATTTAAAGCGGTAAAGGAAGAAGCATGCGTCGCGTTTTCAATGTGGTTTTGGACGCGATATGTGAATAGCCCATAAAGATTTAACCTGAGAGATGCATTACAAGCACTGATCTACAATAGATAAGTGATTACAAGCCACGCGCAGCGATTACTAGTTATAACACACAATTAAATACATATTTTGCAAACTACAGAAAACGAGGCAACCATTGTAATCACAATTCACGTTGTGTAGGAAGGAGAAACACTTACAGGATCTGAAAGAAGAAGAAACTGGTCCATACAAACTGTGTAACAGTTACTGACAAAGTCCCATACATTAGTAGTCTTTGCTACTCCTTCCTTTAATAACAAAAGGCCGGCGAATCCCACGCTGCAGGGTAGGTTATTGTATCAATCATTAGAAAAATGACAGGAACAAACACAGCACACGGTTGGCTATACTGAAAATGAACTTTAACCCTTTATTCCCCACAGCCGCATGTCTGGCCATCTCTCAGTGATAGTAATCTTTGCGTCGTGATCAATCCCATGATCCCTCGCACTCCGCTAATGTCTAAAGGGAAAGACGCGTTCACGTTTTACCAGATCCGGCACTACGTATTTGGCAATGTCTCCTATTGACATCGACGCATGCAGGCAAAAGATCTGAACAAAGGACGAATCATTCATTTGACTCTGAATCAACTAAATAGAATCAATAGTTTTGAACACGGTGCACGGTGCACTTTCAGATTTAAACCTCAGCTGGATGTTTCCATTCACTTAGAGCTATGTTACACACTGCATGGATGGTAATTTTCAAAAACCCATAATAGGGGCTCTTTAATAAAGGCATAAACACATTAAGTGTGTTTATTTGCTGACATTTTCACAGGACGAGTTCTGTGTTCTTGCGGTCTCCCGAGGTAACCTGGCAAAGATGGTCTCCACGAGAACACAAGTCCGATCTCTGCGTTCTTGAAATTGAGAAACAGCCACTGTATTTCCTGATATTTCTGTTCTAATGCTGAGCTGTGATGAAGCTTCATGTTTGGTTGCATTACCTAAGAGCTCTATAATTCCAATTTCGTTTTCAAAATAAGAGTCCTACATACATACCAAGTATGCTACAAGCTTAGATAAACTTAAAAATAATTACAATTATTCATTTAATATTATAAATTAACCCTTTCTCATGTAAGTTGTAAATCCCCACATTAGTTTTTCAATGTGACTGTTATTTAGAACGCATTGTTTTAAAATTTCCATGGCATCAAGACAAGTATATCATGTGACACTGTAGCCCCATTGATTTCTGCATTGTGTTTTGTTTATTTTTTCCCTTTTCTGCAAAGATTGACAAATGTCCCAATTATATTGTAAAATGTCTGATATTCTGTTTCTCAAATAAGTGTAAGTACATGTATGTAGTGACGTGATAAATTTGTGAATCCTTTAACTTTATACAAATGAAAAATGACTTTTGTGAGGGACAGCCAATATGAGCGTAAGTAGAGCTCACACGATCCTGCGCCATTGTAATTCTGGTTGTACCAACACCAAATCAGAAAAAGTACGGACAGTATGGAAAACGCAAATAAAAAAAGAAAGTAGTTTACTTTGACTTGTTTTCATTGCAGACAATACAACAAACATTATTTAATGTGTTCCTAATGATTTTTATTGTTTTATTTTCCAAAATAAATACGTATTCAAATTTTGGTTCTTGCAACACATTTAAAAAAAAGGTGGAACAGTAAAGCATTTACCACTTTGTAATGTTGCCATTCCTTTTCACAACACTTAAAAGATGTTTAAGGGCTGAAGACATCAAGTGATGAAGTGTTTCAGGTGTAATTTTGTCAATTTTATTTGCATTTTCCACACTGTCCCAACTTGTTCTGACTTGGGGTTGTACGTGTGAAAGGGGTAGTGATCCCATGTGGATTGCAATTCGACTGGGCATGCTCTCAATCAACTTCTGGGCCAAATCCTGACTGATAGCAACCCATTCTTTCATAATCACTTCTTGGAGTTTGTCAGAATTAGTGGGTTTTTGTTTGTCCACCCGCCTCTTGAGGATTGATCACAAGTTCTCAATGGAATTAAGATCTGGGGTGTTTCCAGGCCATGAACCCAAAATTTCAATGTTTTGGTCCCCGAGCCACTTAGATATCACTTTTGCCTTATGTGCCATCGTGCCGGTGCTCCATCGTGCTGGAATATGCATTGTTCTTCACCAAACTGTTGTTGGATTGTTGGAAGAAGTTGCTGTTGGAGGGTGTTTTGGTACCATTCTTTATTCATGGCTGTGTTTTGGGGCAAAATTGTGAGTGAGCCCACTCCCTTGGATGAGAAGCAACCCCACACATGAATGGTCTCAGGATGCTTTACTGTTGGCATGACACAGGACTGATGGTAGTACTCACCTTTTTTCTTTCTGGACAAGCCTTTTTCCAGATGCCCCAAACAATCGGAAAGGGGTTTCATCGGAGAATATGACTTTTCCCCAGTCCTCAGCAGTCCATTCGCCATACTTTTTGCAGAAGACCAATCTTGATCAATCATGCAACGCAATGATGGCTGCACGGGTTTCTTTGCAGGTCACCATGGTTAACAATGGAAGAACAATGATTTCAAGCATCACCCTCCTTTTAACATGTCAAGTCTGCCATTCTAACCCAATCAGCCTGACATAATGATCTTCAGCCTTGTGCTCGTCAACATTCTCACTTGAGTTAACAAGACGATTACTGAAATGATCTCAGCAGGTCTTTTAATGACAGCAATGAAATGCACTGGAAAGTTTTTTTCAGGATTAAGTTAATTTTCATGGCAAAGAAGGACTATGCAATTCATCTGATCACTCTTCATAACATTTTGGAGTATATGCAAATTGCTATTATAAAAACTTAAGCAGCAACTTTTCCAATTTCCAATATTTATGTCATTCTCAAAACTTTTGGCCACAACTGTAGATTGGATTTTGTTTCCCCTTAATAATATTTTCAGTCTTTAGCACCTTTAAAAGCCTTTAAAGCTACAGTATGGAACTTGAGCCTCATCATCCCTGATTGAGAAATTTAATTGGAAGCAATTTTAATGTGGGCTGTACTTTCTTGATCAAATGATTTATGTAATGCTGATGTTATGTGTATATGTAATCATATAATGTGTGATCAAATGGCCGTAGCAGATTACTTTGGGTCACTCTGTTTTTTCTCCACTCACATTTTGATAGCAATCTTTGTCACTTAGAGAGGTTGGACGCTAAGCTGTGTATCTATTTAACATTCCTGTGGTAAGGGAAACTGCAGAACAAAGATTCCGGAGGTTTTAGCCTCAAATATCAGATGAGATAGACAGCACATTCATATGAAAACAGACTGATTCCCTTTTTCTTTGTGAAAGATGTGAACACTACTTTTACTGTACTTTTATTCTCATTTGCCAGGAGCCACAAATACCTTGAGTGAGTGAGTGATCATACAAAAACATACTGTTTAATGTCAAATACCTCCAGGTAATTTTCTTCTTTAGTGCAGTATGTTATAGTTTTTAGATATGTGTTGTACTATTTTGGATTAAGAAATTTAATTAAACCAAGGTAAATAATGATTTTTCTGTATATGTGCTTAGTTCATATTACCCTACATATATTTAAAACGTATACAGTGATCTGTGTGTAGTGTATAGTGCTATTAGTAAAATATGAGCTACAAATAAGTTTTACCTGATGATAATTTAGTATACTGGTTTGTGTTTCTCACAGGTTCACAGATAATTTTTTAAAGAAATTATCACCAAAATAAAATGCACAGTATAATAATTTGCTCACTTTCTTGTTGTAAATGTGCATAAAATTTCTTATACATTCCTTATTCCTTAGGTCTAAACATGTTCAAACCAAAATAAAACAAGCCATATGACCAAAAGTGAGTCTAGTGTTCCTTAACATTGCTGGTGCCCCACCACAAACACTGCACCCACAGCAAACTGAACCAATCCATAAAATGGCTCCAGTTCCATTAACCAAACTGAACCGCATTGGTGTATTGTTACAACCCTAATATATACAGTTTAAGGCAAAATTATTAGCCTCCTATGAAATCTTTTTTTTTTTTTTTTTTTTTCAAAATATTGTTTAATCGAGGTGCTCCGGTTTCCCCCACAGTCCAAAGACATGCGGTATAGATGAATTTAATAAAACTAAATTGGCCGTAGTGCATGTGTGTAAATGAGTGTGTATGGATGTTTCCCAGTACTGGGTTGCAGCTGGAAAGCATCCGCTGTGTAAAAAATATGCTGGATAAGTTGGTTCATTCCACTGTTGCGACTCCTGATGAATAAAGGCACTAAGCCGAAAGAAAATGAATGAATGAATGTTTAATTGAGGAGCGGCATGGTGGCTCAGTGGTTAGCACTGTCGCCTCTCAGCAAGAAGGTCGCTGGTTGAAGTCCCAGTGGAGTTTGCATGTTTTCCCTGTGTTCGTGTGGGTTTCCTCCGGGTGCTGTGGTTTCCCCCACAGTCCAAAGACATGCATGTATAAGTGAATTGAATAAACTAAGTAGGCCGTAGGCACCCGAAGGAAACCCACGCCAACACGGGGAGAACATGCAAACTGACCCAGCCGGGACTCGAACCAGTGACTTTTTTGCTGTGAGGCAACAGTGCGAACCACTGAGCCACGGTGTCACCCTTTTTAGAATGATTTTTTAGAAATTATTTTTATTTTATTTTTTGATTGGCTATACTTCCTTCTGCCAAAGATCAAATCTTAGCTAAATCCTCCATTGCTAATTTGGAAACATCATTTTAGAACTAGTAACAAAGGAAATTATTATTTAGTTTTATTGCATTATGTAGACACTGAAGGTTTATGCTAAATGGTGTAAAACAAATAATTAAATAAACAATGAATCAGACTGTATTACTCAACTGCATCCAGGAATTCCCCAACATTAGTGTCAGAAATGCCCAAGCAAAGCAAACTTTTAATTACAATGATATACGGAGTTTATTCTGTATTATGCAAGAGACATAGATGGACTTAGAGATAGTGATATGACTTTATCTTTGCATTAAGTCAAACTCATCTTTATAAAGCATTGCTTTGAATGAACACTGCATGAGGAAAGCAATGTATCCTTTCAACAGAGAACCAACATTGCTTTTTTTTCTCATTCAATATGTCTGATGAAGGTCAGGACACTGAAATGTTACATTTAATAAAATTAAAGCAAGTATTGATAGTGTGCAGGATTGATTGTTTGTTTTTTTGCTCTTATTCAATATAAAAGTCTTTAGGACTGACTCATCATAAGACAGTCAACAATACAAAGCAAATCACCTTTAAAAATACAAGCTGTTTTTGCTAAATTTGTGTATTACATAATACTATTATTTATATAAAATCTAATTGGTTGAACATCTAGATTTAACAAGCAACAATTTAAAAAAAATCTAAGAAATCAGTCAAAAGAACAATCCACCTGTTGATGTAGTATTTAATATATTTTATTAAACTTAAAGTTGTCCTCACTCAGTCATGTTTGTTCTGGAACAAATTACCAGTGACTGGGACCAAATGCTGAAAACTAGACATAGTATATATTTTTAATGTTTGATCAGTATAGAGTCATACATCACTTTTCACAAAATCTGTCTGGTTTAGGGTTGCTTTTTGTGACCAATATAAGCCACAAATCATCTCCAAAATCAAATAGGTGCTATCTCAATAAATTACCTCGATATGGTGAGTTCAGTTCCCCTTCAGATCAGAAACTTCAACGTGATGTCTACTGACACTTTGGGAATCGCTAGATGACCAATCACTCTGAAAACAGGAAAACAGGCCAATGAATTCCAATGAGTTGACAGAGCGCACCAGGTGCTGCCAATTAATCAGGCAAGTATATAGCCAGCACCTGTAAGAGAGCAAGCCAGACTTTTTGCTTCGCAAGCAGCAGGTAAGTTGGGTCTTTCTCCCATACCATCGGCATTTCGTTAGGTGTCTAAAAGAGCAGTTTCAATAAAGAGCAGATTTCCCCTAATAAAGCAACACGGTCGAGCCATGCATCTTTTTCAAGATGTTGTTCTGACCGTGCATTTCTGGGTGTGGTGGTTTCCTCTCCCTGGATGATGGGCACGATCATTACATGTCTGGGGGTCCAGCACTGCGAGGGTATCTCTGTTGCGCAACTGAGATTGTGGCTCACCCTTGCAAAAGGGTTCTTTCCTTCCATCCTTCAGGATGGTCCATCACGGCATTCGAGGGTGGGCTGTCATGCTCTGACGACAGTTCAGGCCCGCTTCCTCCCTCCGGGGTTGTAAGCGAGGTCTTTGACCTGGAATCGGACATGATGGCCATGCTTTCCCGCTTCGGTAGTAGGACTAGAAATTACTTCACTCTTGGTGCTGCCACTGGACCGACCAGGTGCAACGTAGGGGCTAATAAAAGGGGCAAACCCTCTAAGCCCCCCGTCCCTTTCTTCCCGGAGGTGTACACGCAGGCATGGAGGGTGCCTTTCTCTGCCAGGTCCTCGTGCGCTTCCGCTGCCACCGCCCTTGACGATGGGGCAGCCAAGGGGTATGAAGCTATCCTCCAGGTGGGGGGGATTTTGTTTTGTTTTGCATGAGGGCGGTTCCTCCTCAGGCACAGTGCATGAGCTCAGCACGGCAACCGACTATGCTCTTATGACCACCAATTCCATCACACAATATAAAGCTGCTGACAAACTGGGTGGCGGTGACCAAATTGTAAAAAAAAAAAGCAGATTTCCCTCTCTCTGGGTGTGCAAGCTTACGAGGGTGCCAGAGGAACCGTTCCTTTCTCTCACTCCACCAGCCTCTTCATGGGATCCAGGGAGGACGGTAATAGACATTCTCTTATTTTCAGCTCTTCCTCGGGATGCGCTGCTTCCCAGGGTGAGCACTCCCATCCCGAGCTGCCCCACTGCTGGTGTGACAGTGATTGCTCCAATGGTGCTGCTCGCGCAGGCTCTGCTGGCTCATTCGGACCATCAGACTCAGTTATGCAATTCAGTTTGCCAAATGGCCAACCAAGTTCACGGGTGTACATTTCACTGTAGTCAAGCCCGCGTCCATCCCTGTTTTGCGCAAGGAGATTGCTCTCCCCCTGGTGAAGGAAGCTATCGAGCAAGTCCCATCAGCAGAGATGAAGAGTGGGTTTTGCAGCTCGTACATTATTGTGCCCAAAAAGAGTCATGTGTTACAACCAATCCTAGATCTGCTCATTCTGAACCGTTATCTGCGCAATATGCCATTCAGGATGCATCCATCCTCAGCATTGGTTTGCAGCAATAGACCTGAAATTTACGTGTTTTCATGTCTCCATTTTTCCAAATCGCAGAGGGTGCCCTAGAGCCTTTTCGGCCTGCAGGTATCCACATGCTCAATTATTTCGACGACTGCCTTATTTTAGCCCAGTCGTGTGATCAATTGATTATACACAGGGACAGGGTGCTCTGGCACCTCGACCAGTTGGGGCTTCAGTTCAATGGAGAGAAGAGCAAGCGCTCTCTCATGCAGAGCATCTCTTATCTAGGGTTGGAGCTGGAGCTCTCCATGATGGCGTGCCTTACCAAAGAGCGTGCCAGGCTGATGCTATCCTGTCTGAATGTCGACAGGAATACAGTGATCCCACTGAAACTTTTTCAGAGGCTCCAGGGGCATATGCCATCCGCAGCCGCTTTCACGCCACTCGGATTGCTTTATATGAGACCACTTCAGCACTGGATTCACGATTGAGTCCCCAGATGGGCATGGCTTGGCACGGCATGGGCATGGCACCGGATTCCCATCCCCTCGCTGTGTTGCCACACCTTCAGTCCTTAGATGAATCTTGCCTTCCTACGGGCCAGAGTGCCCTTAGAACAAGTGTCCAGGCATGTTGTCGTCATGACAGATGCCTCCAGCATGGGCTGGGGTGCCATGTGCAACGAGCATGCAGCTCCGGGTTCATGAACTGGATCCCAGTTGCATTGGCATATCAATTGCTTGGAGCTGTTGGCAGTGTTCCTCGTTCTCCACCGGTTCTGGCCAGTGCTGAAGGGGCAGCATGTGCTGGTCAGGATGGACAGCATGATGATGGTTGCGTATATCAACCGTATGGGCAGTGTATGCTCCCGCCGCATGTCTCAGCTTGCTTGCCATCTGCTCCTTTGAAGTCATACACGGCTCAAATCACTGCACTCCGTTCATATCCCGGGTGAGCTCAACCATGCAGCCGATGAAGACTCCACCCTGGCACAGTCCAGTTTATAAAAGAACGCTTTGGGAAAACCCAGGTCGACCTGTTTGCTTCCCACGAAAACGCCCATTGCCAGTTGTTTTATTCTCTGACCGAGGCCCCCCTTGGCATGGATGCGCTGTCTCACAGCTGGCCCCCATGCGTGGACAAATATGCATTTTCCCCAGTGAGCCTATTCGTAAAGTCAGGGAGGATGAGGAGCAAGTTTTGTTCATTGTGCCTCTGTGGCCTAGCCAGACCTGGGTTTCCGAACTCACACTCCTCACGATGGTCCCTACCTGGTGAATTTCCCTGAGGAAGGACCTCCTTTCTTAAGGATGGGGTACCCTCTGGAACTTCCATGTGTAGTTCATAGAGCACGGAAGACTTAGGCGACCTACTGGATTCAGTGGTTAACACCATCACTCAGGCTAGAGCACCCTCTACGAGGCATGCCTACGACCTGAAGTGAAGTCTATTCACTGAGTGGTGCGCTTCTCGCAAGAAGATCTCCGGACATGCCAGATTAGTGTTGTGTTATCTTTTCTTTAGGATAAGCTGGAGTTTAGGCTGTCACCCTCCACACTGAAGGTTTACTTGATGCCATCTTTGCTCACCATGATGCGGTGGATGGCAGCATGCTCGGGAAGCATAACCTCATCATCCAGCTCTTCAAAGACACAAGGCAATTAAATCCATCCCACCCCCCTCTTATGCCCTCTTGGTATCTCTCTGTAATCCTAGTGGGTCTGCAGAAAGATCCTATCGAGCCACTCAATTCGATATCTCTAAGAATTTCTTCCCTGAAGACAGCTCTGCTGCATTGGCATCGATCAAGAGGGTTGGGGATCTGGAGGCAGCGAATCGTGCCTGGATTTTGGCTATGACGGGCACAGCTACTGTGGCGTTTTGCTTACACTTTCCCAAAGTGTCAATAGACACCACGTCAAAGTTTCCGATCTGAAGGAGAACATCCTGGTACTTCCGTAACCCACATTCCCTGAAGGAGGGAATGGAGACGTGGTGTCTCCTTGCCACAGCAGTTAGGTCTCCAGTTGACTCTTTTGGGGAATATGGGTTGCGGACATAACCAAGATGTTCTTCTCTGTAGCATTGACAGTGAGCAAAGCTGCAGTTGGAGATGATACAAAGGGTGAAATGGTTGGAGGAACATTGTTTTCACTAAAATATCATACACAACTGGAAATCCACTCAGACAATCAGATTCAAGAATGGGAACGAATTGTTATAACATTATAACACAACAGCAGGATAATTGGGATTTTTTGTAGTACAAAACAACTTTGTTTCTACCTTCTAATTTGCATTATTTTAATGCAGTGTTACCATAATTCATGTATTTTGTCAACAGAAACAATGTATAGTTTTTCATGGACTAGTTCACAGATTTGTCTTTAGTGTTATTGTCACTGTAAATATGAAGTCATTTTTGCAGTGTGGATTTGCACAGGTCTGTGTGGGTTGTCGAATGGGTGGACCTCATTAGAAATACTTAATAAAGCCTGCAGTCTTAGTATCACACTGTGAAGCTCATTAAAACTCAGAAACTAAATCCAGCTGCTCTGATACATGTGTGCTTTCTCTTTCTCTCCCTCTCTCTCTGTCTCTCTCTCACACACACACGCACACACACACCATAGACCATAACTTAGACTTTTATGCTTAGTGCTGTTAAACTATTCACAGTTATGATCATTAGCACCTAATAGTAACAAAATTCTTGTATGCAGACTGTGACTTGATCCACACATAGACCTGAGCTGCATACAATATCATTTAGACTGTGTGTACAAAATAATCTCTAATTCTTCCATTCTAATATAGGTATATGTGTTTCTGTATCCCATCTATATGTCTGACCAAGTATTCATTCATAAATGGTGTCCATTATGTCTTTTCTCGTCCACCAAAGCATGCTAAATTAATACTTTATTTTTTGGTTGAACTATCCCCTTAACCTAAATGTAATTTCACTAAAAACGAACTTCCTTCTTTTAAATAATAAAGGCCACAGTGGGACACAATACAAACAAATAAGTAGGCTAAATAAGTAGGGGGGGGGGGGGGGGGGGGGG
>CAIGQV010019068.1:3089881-3129901 GCA_903798115.1 Danio jaintianensis | reverse complement strand
GGGGGGGGGTCTCTCTGGCCACACCATGCTGGCCACACCATCTCTCTACACCCATATCAGCTGAACAGACTCAGGGTGGAGCCTCCATTCTCCCAGACGTATGGTTGATCGGCTGTATGGTTGAGCTCACCCGGGATGTGAATGGCATGCAGCGATTTCACCGTGAGTGAGCTGAGACATGCAGCGGGAGCAGATGCTTCTATGCGGTTTATATACACTACTGTCGCCGTGCTGTCCGTCCTGACCAGCACATGCTTCCCCTCTAGCACCAATAAAAAAACGGCGCAGAGCGAAATACACTGCCAACAGCTCCAGGCAATTGATATGCCAATGCAAACGGGTTCCTTTCCATGGACCCGCAGCTACATGCCTGCAACACATGGACCCCAGCCCATGCTGGAAGCATCCGTCAAGACGACAACATGCTTGGACACTTGTTCTAGAGGCACTCTGGCCTGTAGAAACACAGGGTCCATCCAGGGGCTGAGGGCGCGGCGAAACAGCGGCGTGACAGTCACTCTGTGAGTGCCCGCGTGCCATGAGTGTCTGGGGACCCAATCGTGAAGCCGGTGCTGAAGCGGTCTCATATGGTGCAATCCGAGCGGCGTGACAGCGGCTGCGGATGCCATATCCCCCAGGAGCCTCTGAAATAATTTCAGAGAGACCATAGTTTTCCTGTGAAACTCCCTCAGACAGGTCAGCATCAGCTCAGCGCTCTCGCGGGAGAGGCGCGCCATCATGGTGATCAAGTCCAGCTCCAACCCGAGAAAAGAGATTCTCTGCATGGGGGCAAGCTTGCTCTTTTCTCGGTTGACCTGAAACCCCAACAGGTCGAGGTGCTGGAGCACCCTGTATCTGTGCATAATCAGTTGATCCCGCAAGTGAGCTGAAATCAACCAGTCATCGAGATAATTGAGTATGCGGATGCCTGAGAGCCGAAGGGGCGCTAGGGCAACCTCTGCGAGCTTGGTGAAAACCCGCGGAGACCGAGAGAGCCCGAAGGGGAGGACTTTGTACTGCCAAGCTCGACCCTCGAACGCAAACCACAGAAACTGGTGGTGGCTTGGAAGAATGGAGACATGAAAGTACTCGTCCTTCAGGTCTATTGCTGCAAACCAATCCTGAGGACGGACGCACAGAAGGATGCGCCTCTGCGTGATCATTCTGAACGGCAGCTTGTGCAGACAGCAGTTCAAAATGCGCAGGTCTAGGATTGGCCGTAGCCCACCGCTCTTTTTTTGGCACGATGAAGTACGGGCTGTAAAACCTGCTCCTCATCTCAGTTGGAGGGACCGGCTCGATTGCATCCTTCGCCAGGAGGACAGCAATCTCCTCACGCAAGACAGGGGCAGACACAGGGCTGACCCTCGTGAAATACACACCCGTGAACTTGACTTGGTGGTACACAGAGCATAGTCAGTTGCGGTGCGAAGCTCATGCATTAAGCCTGGGTCGGAACCACCCTCGTGCAGCTGAGTCAATGCCTGCGCTTGGTAGCGCTGATACATGGTATGAACCATCTCCAGACCCACAGCCGAAGCAGCCCGGGAAAGCACGGCCATCATATCTGCTTCTAGATCCGACGCCTCGCTCACCACCCCGGAGGAAGGGAGCGGGTTCGGATCCTCGTCAGATAATGACAGCCCACCCTCCGATGCAGCGATGGACATCTGGTCCTCGGTGTCATCGAGTGAGAGGGCAACCATCCGAGGGCAACCAACTTCTTTCACTCGAAGCTTGGATGGAACTCGCTGAGGAGTGGGAGGTCCGTGAGCCCGAGGGCGGCGGATTGACCCCCACTGTAAGCCTCAGATCTACCCGAGTGCCAACCGACTTGCAGGGGAAAACTGGGGTGGTTTACCCTTTTGCAAGAGCGAGCCGCGATCTTAGCTGCGCAACAGACATGCCATTGCAGTGACGACAAGCACTGCCCGCGAGCACCGCATTAATATGCTGGACGGTTGAGCAACACGGTTGTGCAGCTCATCTTTTTCAAGATGTTGTTCCGACCGTGCGTTTCTGGATGCGGTGGTTCCCTGTCCCCGGATGATGGGCACGAGTCCTGCAGAGTTTAGCTCCAACTCCAATTAAAATCACATTAGTAAGCTAATTAAAGTCTTGCTAGTCATGCTAGATAGACGCTTCCAGGCAGTGGTGAATCAATATTTTGCCTAAATCAGTAGTTTATTTGTCAAAGCATATTTTAAATATAGCATGTGCTTAAAATTATATAATTTTACTTTTCTTCTCTTTGTTTATTTTTTTTCAGGTGTCAGTTTTGTTTATTTATACTTTCATGCTTTATTACATTACACAAGTTACAACTAAATTAATTTTAGGTATTTAAAAATGACATTAAGCAAAAATGATTCATTCATTCATTCATTTTCTTTTCGGCTTAGACCCTTTATTAATCTGGGGTCGCCACAGCGGAATGAACCGCCAACTTATCCAGCATGTGTTTTACACAGCGGATGCCCTTCCAGCTGCAACCCATCACTGGGAAACATCCATACACACTCATTCACACACATACACTACGGACAATTTAGCCTACCCAATTCACCTGTACCGCATGTCTTTGGACTTGTAGGGGAAACCGGAGCACCCGGAGGAAACCCACGCAAACACAGGGAGAACATGCAAACTCCACACAGAAATGGCAACTGACCCAGCCGAGGCTCGAACCAGCGACCGTCTTGCTGTGAGGCGAACATGCTACCCACTGCGCCACCGTGCAGCCGTGAAAATGGTTAAAAGGTTAAAATCTTTAATTCTTACCTACTCTCTCATTCACTGTGTAGTTCTCCCTCTCTTCTAACCTTCTCTGATAGCTTTTGAATGAAAATGCTTTTGAAATATCATTCCAATCAAGGTTTAGCTCAGCGACTCAGTCTACAATTGAGTAATTAATATATCTTCCATTGCAGCTCACAACAACAATAACACTCCCAAATGTCAGCAAACAAACCATTAAAACATCCGCTAGGAGGAGATACACGTCTAAGAGGTTTCCTGTCTCAATTCAGTGTGCAGTTGTCACCCTTATCATTTATTTTTTCTTGTGGTATATTGAAATATCACATGGTCGATGGTGACTTTTACTTAAGAGTTTAATCAAAGAGAAAGCCAAGGATTCAAGCTAAATAATTATCCTGCTGGGAACCTTGCCATTTCTGCCTCCACATTCTGCTTCTAAATTGCGAAGGAACATCTTTTTAATAATAGAATACAATAAATACAATTGCACATCACTTGTACAAAATTGCTAACCTTAAAATAATGTGTATAGATTAGTTAGATAAACGGACAGTTATACAGACAAACAAGTTCTGAGATATAGGAAACATAAAAAGATACTATTAAAATCATTGCTAGTAGCCATTTGAAATTTCATAGTATGTTTGGTGACACTTTACAATAACAGTACATGAGTACTGATGTTTTAATATGTAAATTAAACATTACTTTATTATGAATTAATGATGAGTTAAGGCATGCAAATCATGAACTAACTTTAACTACGACATGAGTCACAAGCCACCCAGGCTCATTGCGGATATGTAGCCAGGTTTACATTTATGGGGACAGCGAAATACGTAACCGGAGGTACGTCTGCTCACAGTTTTTGCAAATCCACCAGAGGCCGTTGTGTACACTTTTTGATGATTTCAAATTTCTCTTGCACGTCCTCTTCTCATGTAAATCTACCAGAGGGCGCAATATACACTTCTTGTTGTCAACTAACTGACCCACCCACCCCTTCCCTAAACCCAACTGATAGTGTTTTCATAAGAAATCTAGAAAATTAAAAGCCGTCACGACCATGTGATTTGACCTCATTTTCAGCCTGTTGTTTATTCATTCATTCATTCATTTTCTTTTCGGCTTAGTCCCTTTATTAATCTGGGGTCGCCACAGCGGGATGAACCGCCAACTTATCCAGCATATGTTTTACGCAGCGGATGCCCTTCCAGCTGCAACCCATCACTGGGAAACCCTGTTGTTTATTTATTTATTTAATTTTTTTGCTTTTGTTTCACCTGGTTTCTGGAACAGTTCTTCGCCGGACTCAAATCCCGTCATTACGGTCAACTCTGCGTCCCAAGTCCACTGACGTTAAAGTTAGTTCATGATTAGCGCATGCATTAACTCATGAATTGTTCATAATAAAGTAATGTTTAGTTTACATATTAACACATCATTATTTGTGTACTGTTATTGTAAAGTGTTACCATATGTTTTATCTTTCATTAATTATTCATTGTGGGGTGGCGAGGTGGCGCAGTGGGTAGCGATGTCGCCTCACAGCAAGAAGGTCACTGGTTCGAACCTCGGCTGGGTCAGTTGGCTGTTTTGTGTGGAGTTTGCATGTTCTCCCCAGTGTGGGTTTCCTCCGGGTGCTCCGGTTTCCCCCACAGTCCAAAGACATGCGCTGTAGGTGAATTGGGTCAGCTAAAGTGTATGTGTGTGAATGGGAGTGTATGGGTGTTTCCCAGTGATGGGTTGCAGCTGGAAGGGCATCCTCTGCGTAAAACATATGCTGGATAAGTTGGCGGTTCATTCTGCTGTGGCGACGCCAGATTAATAAAGGGACTAAGCCGAAAAGAAAATGAATGAATGAATGTATACATCATAACATACATTTCATACCATTTACGGCTCTTAGAAGTAAGTATCTACTTATAATAACACTCAAAGCTTATGATTACGGTTAAAGCAGGTTTTGGATGACCTAAATCACATTTTTGTACTCAAATACTGTTTAGTTATTGCACCCAATGTGCACCTAAAATAATTCAAACCATTAACATCAGTCAAGTTCAATTTTTGATTTATATGTAACATAAAACAAACAGTCAGTTTGGTTGGGACTGGTTGGTTGTTTTGCTGCATGCAGCAAGTTAATTCTCTAACACCTCTATTTGTCTAACACCCACAAGCTTTGAAACTTGTCATGAGTTTTGATTTGGTGGGGTTCTATTGGTACAAGTGTTTCACTCTGAGGCTTTTGGACTGCTGTTGTATTGTTCTTTTGGAAAACCCCAGAATGACATCAGCATGGTGTGGTTCAGATTGACTTTGCCATAAGAGTCAATTAGAGACTCTCCCACATGTACTTTGGGTTGGTGCATTTGATCAGAAGAAGGTCTGGAAATGATTGTTGTTGTGTGGCTTTTGTTTCAAAGACACTTTTGATTTTGGAGCATTTTACTGTCCACCCCCCTAAAGTTCAAACGATATGGCTCTGTTTCTCTCTTTCTTTCTCACTCTTTCACTCCCTCTCTGCTTCTCTAGGCCACCGATGATGTATAACTGTTTTGCTTGACAAGTCTAGTGAGCTATGCCATACAAAACCTATCTCTGTCTCTCGCTTTAATTTCATGCTGTATGTGTATGTGTGTAAACTGTGTTTGATCCTAATGCAAGCAACTTTGACAGCTTTTAAACTACTTCATTCCAAATTTATTCTGTCATTATTTACCCATGGTCATGTTGTTTCAAACCCACAGAAATTTTCAAAGAATCATTAAGCAGCTCTTGCTAAACAATAATCGTTCATTGTAACCAGGTGCTGTCAAGTTCAGAGAGACAAAGGAAAAAGAGTAAATGCACTATAAAAGTTTACACAACTCTGTATTCTCAATCTGTTGAATTCATACAAGGCTTTTGCGTGCCAAAAAAGTAATATTTCAGTCTTTATTAAATTATATGCATTTCCTTGGCCAAAGATTCAGCTCAGATTTCAACTTTGGGCCTCAAACTAAAGGTACAAAAGATGTGACTGGGAAAATACCTTTTCAAATGTACACTTTTGTACTTTATAGATACCTAATATTTACATTTTAGTACCAATATACTTTAAAAGATTAATTCACTTCTAGAATGAAAATTTACTTATAATTTACTCACCCCCTTGCCATCCAGGATGTAATTTTTTTTCTTCTATGGTGCTCAGTGGTATGAACTTCTAATTTGCCGTTTTAGTGACTTTACTTAAAAATGGGAGTAAATCTGTTGTAACTTGTAACTGTTAAGTTAATTATATTTTTAAAGTTAATTTTCTTACAAATTTTAAAGGCGTCATGAACTGAGATGTTAACTTTAACTCAAGCTTTAGATATATAAGAAGTCACCTTACAAAAGAATACTCTGTAAGTTTCAGAGCTGAAAATGTCCCAGATCCTGGAATGTACCTATTTATGACATCCACTCAAACATCATAAGTGGACATCGAACAACATTTTGCACAACCATATTGGATTTTTTATTCCAATAAAATAATTTTTTATCATGTTTTATTGTTAAACTAGATATATGTACAGTGGAGATGAAATACTGTTTGTCTAAGGCCCTGTGGTGCAACTGAAAAAAAACAAAACTAAATAATAAGGACAAAATAATAAAAGTGAAAAATAACAGGTAGAAAATACCACATGGATTATTGATATAAAAAAAAAGAAGTATATAAGTACTAATTTTCCTTTTTCAGGCAAACTATTTCTTTATAGAATACAAATATTATCCCACATATGGTCATTGTAACCTTGCATTTCCCACCTCTCTGGCTTTGTAATGAGTTTCTTTGGGACTCTTTTAGTAAATGAATATATTCAGTGTTTTGATTTGAGCTCTCTGCAGTGCTATAATAGCCCTGATGATTACAAGCTATGAACAGATTTGATTGGTGCTTAATTTAGATGGTGTTTAGGTTAAACCTAATCACTTATGGCCACTGCTGACAGGTCCAAACATCTCTCAGGCTCACATTCCACAAACTGCTCCCAAGAGAATCCCTATTTAATCATTAACATTAACACCACATTATGAGCATTCTGATGTTACAAAAACAGCTTTGGAGGTGGCATGAGCTCTTCCTGATATTTTGATGTAAAAAGAGAACGTATTATTGACTGTTTATTCCAACTGAATACAAACACACACACACATACATAGCCTCACCATTACGCAATGGTCTCAAATGAAGAGGTAGATGCATGTGTATATGCGCCTTAAGTAAGTACAGTACAGTATTTCCTGATCTTGTTATTTAAATTAGGTATTTACAATATTGACATAAAACTTGCTTTCAGCAGTTAATTAAAAATACTTTCCTGTTACATAAATTAGTTTGTGTCCTGTCTAGCAAAAATATTCTGAGTGCTTTCTCTCTAACACACACACACACACGCACACACACACACGCATGCACGCACGCATTCACGCATGCACGCACGCACTCACACACACACACACACACACACACACACACACACACACACACACACACACACACACACACACACACACACACACACACACGTGTGCAAGATTTTTTGTGGTAGCTTGCTATAGATTTCTATTTCTTTTTATATTAAAAAACAGTATTTTTGTCCTCTAAACCTACCCCTAAGCCTAACCTTCACAGAAATATTTTTTGCATTTTGACATTTTCATATTTGTTTATTTCCTTTGTGGCGGCCACTGGATGGTCTCCACAATGTCAAATATATTAGGTTTAAATATCCTTGTTGGCGCTCATACACAAACACAAATCTCACACTGTGTGTTTGAGAGCACAAAGACCTTTAAATAAGACTCATATAGTTTGCTGACTGCCCAAAACACAATGGTGTCCATCATTACTCTTGAGCTCAAATATTTGCAAGTGTCTTATTGGAGGAGATTCCATCTCCATCCATGCATTTAGAAGGCCAAATGTCTCTCTCTGTGTTACACCACTTTATAATCAGAACACTTTTTGTGGGCTGTGGGAAAAAGTAAAATAAAGGGAAAAGGCAGGTACCCCAGGTTTCATTGTGTGAAGTTTTGTGTTGTCTTGAGTTTGTGGTTCAAATTAAATATTTATATTTTGTGTGCATACAGTGCATAATGTATTTGAGTATCAATGATGTGTGGAGGATCAAAAATAAGAAGTCCAATATGGGTTATTTTTCATATTTTTTTGCTTTGCTGTTTGATGGTTGCAATTCTTTGCAGGGCCTAATATATATTGAGGTGTGCTTCTACTTTACAATCGATACAAACCCATATTACCTATATTTCTAATATGTAATGTGTTAATAGTTTTTGAGGTGACTCTCAGAGCAGGCAGCCCTGTTCATGCATTCATGTCCTCAGACAGATGTAAAACTCTACAATCATTTTTTCATTCATTTATTCATTTTCTTTCCGGCTTAGTCCCTTTATTAATCTGGGGTCGCCACAGCGGAATGAACCGCCAACTTATCCAGCATATGTTTTACGCAGAGGATGCCCTTCCAGCTGCAACCCATCACTGGGAAACATCCATACACACTCATTCACACACATACACTACGGACAATTTAGCCTACCCAATTCACCTATACCGCATGTCTTTGGACTTGTAGGGGAAACTGGAGCACCTGGAGGAAACCCACGCGAACACAGGGAGAACATGCAAACTCCACACAGAAACGCCAGCTGACTCAGCCGAGGCTCGAACCAGCGACCTTCTTGCTGTGAGGCGAACGTGCTACCCACTGCGCCACCGTGCAGCCCCTACAATCATTTTTTTTTGTGATAATTTTTTTTCCCTCTGTGCATTTTTATTATTATTACTACTATTATTACATGGCTGTATTGTAGCTTTTCAACAAATTAATGCAACCTTTTCTGAAGAATTCAAAATTTTAATTTCTTTAAAAAAATATATAGATCTTGAACATTTAAATGTGGCATATCTTTGTCAGTGAATGAATGAATGAATGAATGAATGAATGAATGAATGAATGAATGATCAGTAAACAATATTTAATTATCTTGTATAAAACATGCAATTCTTTCCACTCCTCACCTGTTCCTTGTCTGTTTCTTTTTTTCCTCTCCCCCTCTTCTCTCTGCATGTTATGACATGAGAATTAAGCTACATACAAGTTTCAAATGACACACATTGTCATGCATGTGTGTGCACATGGTTGTCAAATGAACTTAAGTAATCAGACTCAACCCAGCTGTTGTTCCAGTGAGCAAAGGGCATGATCAAAGCATTATCGCAATTCTGACTGTTCGTTATTCATAATGTTCTTTTATGTACAGTGTAGATTTTCAGTGTGTGTGTATCCCAGACACACTTGTTACACTCTCTGTATGTGTGTGAAAGAGAAAGGGAATGTGTACTAGATTGTAATTTAGGGATCAACCAAAACGAACTCTGGGCTTAAAATCTTAACCACACCCGTGATGTCATTCTAATGACATCAGTACTCCCAGACCATGGCAACTTCCTCTACAGTCTGTCTATGTGTGTTACATTATATACTGTAAGTGTGTCTATGGGTTTAAATCTTTTTTTATTTTTTTATTACAGATTGCCGCGTCTTCTGGGCATGTATTGTGCCACATTCTTGTTTAATGTTTTATTTGCAGTTGCCATAGTAATCTTAGAGGTGGTATTTAAAGTTGTACAGCTTAGATTTTGATTAAGCCTTAGTCTACATATTGTTGTGTAGTGCTTTAATGTGTCAGGTGGATAGTTATTCCTGTAATGTTAAAAGGATATTGAAATTAAAATTAAACTAATATTGATCAATAATAAATAAAGAATGTCAGTACCAAACAGATCTCGGGACTCATTCACTCAAGGATCCTGACATCTGTTTGGTACTAATATTCTTCCAAATATCTTTCTTTGTGTTCAGCAGTACAAAGAAAATGATACACTACTGGAATAACCAGAGCATAAGTAAACAGCGTCATTTTTGTGTGAATTGACCCTTTAACATAACATGTTAAAGGTTAAATACTACTTCTGCACTAACAAACAAAATAGCAAAACATTGACTGTGTGTCAAATGTTTTTTCAAATGTTCTTCCACAATATCCGTTCCTATTGTTTG
Source organism: Danio jaintianensis (assembly GCA_903798115.1). Lineage (NCBI taxonomy): Eukaryota > Metazoa > Chordata > Actinopteri > Cypriniformes > Danionidae > Danio > Danio jaintianensis. Next base: position 3,120,020 of record CAIGQV010019068.1, on the reverse strand, counting down.
GTGAAATGCTTAGTTTCTCTCAAACTCATGCAACTGGTCCTTCCAAAAGTTGACAAGTCAGACCACTCAAGAAATGTTTCAAAAGCGCCTTACTTTTTGGAATAATCCATTTATAGAGTCACTCCCTTCTTTCCTAAGAAGGCATCTGAATTGCATGCTTGTAGACCAGAAACAGTATGTGATGCACCAGCCCGATTAACTGTTTTACATTTTGTTAGTTTAATGGCTAATTTGTGTGAATTCATATGAGTTTAGTCTTATAAAAATGTTCGATTTGTAATAGGAGGCGTGTAACAAAACCCCATCCTTAAACCCAACCATCATTGGGAGATGAGCAAATCATACTAAATCATACACACGAGATTGTACAAATTCATATGATTTAGACACTAAATCAAAAAAGTTAAGAGCTGCCGTGAGATAGCCTTGGATAAGCAGCATGAATTTCTACTCATAAAAGAGTACACATAATGTACCTGGAAGTGCACTTAAGGATATTTTACTCTCCCATAAGGCCACAGGAGAGCATTTGTGAATGACAATTCACGAGTGACATACAGTAACTGCCGCTGGTGAGTCATATCATAGTGTCATACAAAAGAATACAACATAGCACATACTCTATTTCGCTGTTGCAAAGTAAGTAGTTATTCAGAATTCAAAATAAGATACCTACTCAAAATACCCACGCAAGATACAATATGAATCGTATATAATTTCAGGTGCATTCTGCATGACTATTCAATGAATTGCTCATTATAACAGAGACTTGATGCCATTATTGATGCTTGATGCTTATTTTCATTTATCCATGCCAAAATACACCCCAATGTTTTAATCATTCTGGAAGTTTCCTCCATAGTAGGTCCGCGATACCTGGTTGAGAACACATGATGACTAAATAAAAAGTTTTTTTTTTTTAAGTATATAATCAAGTATTTAAATACCTGAAGAATAAATATATATCTGGGATGCTTAGAATTAGGAATTTATTTTTAAATGTGTAATTGATTGTAATTTTTACCACAATGATACTGATAGCTTACGCAACTAAAAACTGTTGGGAAAAAAAATCTTATTTATTTTGCCATTTACTAATATTATTAGCTAATATTAATAACATGAGCTCAAAGATAAATGTTTTTAAAGCTCAGGTTGATGTATGCCTCTGCTGTACTTCTGCTGATTGTAAGCAGCTAGCCCTGGCTTTAGCTGAGCCTTATGGGAATTGCTGTTTTTCTGTCTTTATGAGCTGTGGACAGCTTCAAAAGTGCAGGAGGTTGTACAGAGAGAGCATTAGATTTGGCAGCATCAACAGCAGAGTAAGGTGTTTTTTCCTCACTCTGTCTGCCTCTTTCACACACTCTCCCAAACATGTGGTTTAAGTTTTGTGGCGTCTCAAACTTAAAGCTCTCAAATAGACACACAGGCCACCCTGATCCCAAATAATGTGCCAGAACACTCTGTAAGTTTAAAATATCTGACCCCTATATAGAGTATATAGTATAGCATTTTGCTTTATCTAATATGAACTCTGTGTGTGTTCTTGGATTCAATGATTACATATTTTTATTATTTAAAGCAAAGAAGAGATTATATTTAATAATTGTACTATTTAATAGCTGTATAAAACATGACACACTAGCCATTTATTCACTCTATATTTCGTCCCTTTTGTCACACACATGCTTCTGGGAGATGTTCTGATGGAGTGTATTACTTCTACTATGCCATTTCTAAGAAATGTGGAAATTATTTAGAGCTCATATCGCCCAAGTTATGTCAGTGGAATCATGAAGTCATACCTCATTCCAAGTGGAAATAAGGCCTAGAAATAGAAAGATGGAGTGAGACAGACAAAGGCAGAGAGAGTGAGAGAGAAGTGAAGCAAGGAGAGAGAGAGGAAACAAAATAAATCACTTTGCGTAAAAAGCTTCTCAAATATTTTATGGCTTACCTAAATTATTTAAATAATTCAATAGTTTATAAGTTAGATATTAAGGTACATATTCATTTGTAGACATGTGTTTCTTATTCCCTGCAGTCCTCCAATCCTTCAAATGCTATCACATCAGTAATACTTACTGAGACTGTGTTGAACTGTATGTATAGATGTCCTTCAAAAATAAGTTTTAGGCTACAATTTTGGCTTTAGATTGATAGCAGTCCCTGTACCTCAATATGGATAAAGAATGGATACCCAGTTCATTTTAGGTAGGTCTTTAACTACTACTCTATAGTGTTATTTACATTAACAATTTGGTATAGTGTGCTATTGTGCAGATACTTGACACGATACAATACAAATTTATTGTTTGACCTTGATGTGAATTTTTTTATACAAATTCAGGATTCAACATAACTAAAGTTTAAAGTAATATTCTTAGCCAGCTTTATGAGATTGCAATAAGAAAAATCATAAATTTTTTTTAAAGGCTGTCCTACTATCTTTGAGCAGATTTTAATCTGGTCCCTTAACTTTGTCTAACAGACAGACTCACATACCAATTTTCTGCTTTATCTTGTTACAGAAACTATTAATATGATTTTCCATGAAACCTTGTTACCTGTTATTACACCCAAACTTACAGTGGTGTGAAAAATTGTTTTCCCCCTTAATGATTTCTTATTTTCTGCTCTTTTGTCACACGTTAATTTTCATCAAAGATTATCAAACAAATTTAAATATTAGTCAAAGAATATTTATATTGGCCAGAGACCTGCCTGACAAAGTGAAGTAGACCAAAAGATCCTCAAAAGCTAGTCATCATGTTGAGATAAAAATAAATTCATTAACATGACAAAGAAACAATTGAAGTCTACCAGTCTGCAAAAGGTTATAAATCCATTTCTAAAACCTTTGGGGACAGTGAGAGCCAGTGAGAGGACAGTGAGAGCCATTATCTACAAAATGGCAAAAACATAGAATAGTGGAGAACCTTACCAGGAGTGGCTGGTCAACCAAAATTACCCCAGAGTGCAGTGACAACACGACAACATCCAAAGAACTACAGGTCTGACTTGCCTCAGATATGGCAAGTGTTCATGACTCCACCATAAGAAAGAGATTGGTCAAAAATGGTTTGTATGGAGTTCTAAGATGAAAACCACTGCTGAGCAAAAAGAACATAAAGGCTTGTCTCAGTTTGCCAAAAAACATCTTGGTAATCCCAAAGGCTTTTGGCAAATACTCTGTGGATTGACGAGACAAAAGTTAAATTTTTTGGAAGTTGTGTGTCCCATTATGTGTGATGTAAAAGTATCACTGTATTTTAGAAAAAGAACATCTTGCCAACAGTAAAATGTGGTGGTTGCGGTGTGATTATTTGGGCTGTTTTGCTGCTTCAGGACCTGGAAGACATGCTGTGATAAATGGAACCTTGAATTCCGTTGTGTACCAAAATATCCTGGAGAAGAATGTCCAGCCATTAAGCTGAAGCAAACTTGGGTTTTGCAGCAAGACAATGATCCAAAGCACACCACTTCTGAATGGCTGAAGAAAAACAAAATGAAGATTTTGGAGTGGACTAATCAAAGTCCTGATCTGAAACCAATCGAGATGCTGTGGCATGACCCTAAAAAGGCAGTGCAATGCAATGTGTCTGAATTACAGAATACTGCAAAGATGAGTGGGCCAAAATTTCTCCACAGCACTGTAATAGACTCATTGCAAGTTATTGAAAACATTTCATTGCAGTTGTAGCTGCTAAGGGTGGCACAACCAGTTATGAGGTTCAGGGGGCAAACTCTTTTTTACACAGGGCTATGTAGTTTTGTATTTTGTTTTTCCTTATTAATAAAAAAAAAAAACTTCATTTCTAAAATGTGTTCTAAAGTGTTTTATTTAATTTTGTTTGATGGTCTGAAACATTAAAGTGTGACAAACATGCAAAAAAAGAGAAAAGAAATCAGTAAGGGGCAAACACTTTTTTACACCACTGTATATGTATCTACCTGAAATTTTCATGATATTACTACAGGGTTTGTAGATGCATCAGATGTTGTTGACCTGAATACAATATCCTCTGTTTTTTTAATGTTAATCAAAAGAGCATTTTTGTCACACCATTCCATTAATTTATTCACACTCTGTTGGTGCAATCCCGTAACTTCTACCTTGCTCAAAACAGATATTAATACTGTCTGCATATTTTAAGATGAATTGAGATTGGATCTGTCCAGACCATCTGTGCATACAAAGGATATGAAAAGCATAGCAGAACTCACACAGCCTTCGGGTGTTCCGGCATTTTTTTGTATTGCGGTTGATAGACCTGTATTCAGTTGAACTATCTGAATTATATTTGTAAGGAGAGAAACATACCACCTAATCAAATAAAAATTTACTTACAACTTAATACGTTTAGACATTAAAATGTCTTCTCAGATTGTATTGAATGCTGAGAAAAATCTAGAAAAAATATTTAAATGTTCATTTCATCATTTTCCTTTGGCTTAGTCCCTTATTTATCAGGGGTCGCCTCGGCAGAATGAACCGCCAACTATTCCGGCATAACACCCTTATACTCTCACATTTACACACTACGGCCAATTTAGTTTATCCAAATCACTTATACTGCATGTCTCTGGACTGTGGGGGAAACCGTAGCAACCAGAGGAAACCAACGTGGACACGGGGAGAACATGAAAACTCCACACAGAAAACCAACTGGCCCAGCCGGGACTCAAACCAGCAACCTTCTTGTTGTAAGGCGACAGTGCTAGCCACTGAGCCATGTGTATTTAAATGTATGCAGTTAAAACAAATTTCTCTAAATACATCAGAAATTACCAAAACAAGCCTCTAACCCTACCCATGTGTAATGCATGTGCCTAATCTTATCCATGTCCCTGTGCAATAGCTGAAGCAAGGTTTTGCAATAGAGCACATGCAATCTTTTTTGTCATGTAAGTACACAGTGGACATAGAAAACACCTAAATTGTTCATTAATACTCTGCTAAACTCTTGTATTTCATTCTACACTTCCTGAACTGGCTTTTTTATTTTTATTTAATATATATTTATTTGTAAACTGTACAGCTACTAGATTTTGTCAGTAGTCTTCAGCAACTTAGATGGTAGTCTAGTAGTCTAATCAGGTTTATTCCTTCCAACTTTTTACAGCATCATACTATCATCTGCTCTTAATCTGACAGGAGGGAGTGGGATTGAGACTCATCCAGTTCTCATTTGCAAAAGAGCACCGCTCACACTGACACACATGTACCACTCCCATAAACAACCATGAAAGAATTCAATAAAATAAGCATCTGTCACCCAGACATTCACAAACAGCTCCAACTTGTACTGAATAAAAGACTTAAAATACATGACTTTGGGGAATTTTAGAATCTTCTTAATCAGTTGTAACATTCTGCAGTCAATAGTATCTGGATGCAGACTTGGATTTGCAAGCTGAGACTGCATATCTCAGACTTGCAATGTCAGACACAATGCATTCAATGGAGCTAGTGACGTCACTGTGAGGGGTAGGGTAAGGGGCGGGGTTAGGTGTGCACATTAAAGCATTGCATGCAGCTCAGATTGCAACTGCACCGAGTCTGCATCCAGACCCCTCTGTCTCAGTCCCCTCTGACTCTCCACAGTCCTTAGGACTGTAGTTCTAAGCACTCATTTTCATTCAGTATAAACAATGTTTGGGGTGTCTCTTGTCCCTCTGTCTTCCAGTTCTTTTTACAAAATAAAAAAAAAAGCTTGTCCTTTTGTGTATGTATTTTATAATCTGAACACTGCACAGAAAAAATAACATCCCTCCATAGAGATGCAGGGCCCATCAGTGAATATGGTTTATTTTGTGATATTTTGACTGATTTGCAATATTTTTTGTAAATTTGTTTCAATCAGAGTGTCAAGTGATTATGTTTAAAATAACCTGTTCTGCAATTAGGTTAATATTTTGTATAGACATGTATTGATATGACACTTTATGTCTATTACAGTATAGACATATACTGTAACAAAGTTTGAACAAAGGTCAAAACAAAGTTTGAACATGAACGTGGAGGTGGATGTGGAACAAAGTTGTGAAGTTTGTTGTGAAGTTGTGAAGAAAATGAAGTTTCTATCCTGACAGCAAACCTGACCTGTTTTATAGATTTTTTTATAACATCATTGCCCAATATTTTGTAGAGAGCAGTCAGTGATCCACTCCAGATCTGTTTTTGTACATGCTGTTGTTGTGACTTCATTTGCGTGTTTGCTAATATATTTTCATCCAGAATTTCCATGCTGGCAGGCAATTGAAGATTTCCACACTTGGAAGGAAAATCTTTTCTTGTGTTCTGAGTTGTCCCTTATTTAAAGTTCCACCTTGGATAATTAGAGTTGAAAATACAGTGCTTTATTTTATTATGGTAATTGTGGTTCTGTAACTTTGTGCTTTTCTCATGCTAATGCTAATCTCATTAGGGTTCTTGTAATTGGAGTCGCCTTAAAAATTCCCTTCATTTCCTCATTGTTTTGGTTGATTTTTCTGTCTATGCATGTGATACATTTTTTACAATTTGTAAAGGGGGGGTGGATGGCGCGGTGGTGCAGTGGGTAGTGCTGTCACCTTACAGCAAGAAGGTCACTGGTTCGAGCCTCGGCTGGGTCAGTTGGCTTTTCTGTGTGGAGTTTGCATGTTCTCCCCGTGTTTGCGTGGGTTTCCTCCGGGTGCTCCGGTTTCCCCCACAAGTCCAAAGGCATGCGCTATAGGTGAAATTTCGTCTTTAATCTTTGAGTTTGAACATCTTTCTAACATCTTTGAGTTTGAAAAGTTTGGACACCACTGATTTACCATCAAAATAGCTCAATTATTCTTCAAAATATTTTATCTTGTGTTGCACATAATATTAAAAAAAGCCAAATGAGTTTGGAATGACACAAAGGCAAGTAAATGATGATTGAACAAAATAGTCATTCCTTTGTTGTAAATTGTGAGAATACTAATCTGACTCTTACTGCTGTAAGTGTTGAGACTGCAGTTTAAATGTAAAGACATGGCATACATTACACAATTTTTAAAACCGGAACATATTATACTAAGGATCATACACTTGCTGAATTTGTAACTCTGGCGATCTTATACTAAATAAATGAATACTGTACACTGCCAAACTTTGAAGTCCATCCAAACACAACACGAAGTGCATGACAACTGAAAACAATCTAAGGCTTTTCACACTGAAATTAATCTGGGTTATTGTCGTTCTAATCCATGCTTTTACCCACAGTAGAGAAACATTTCCTTTAGAAGAGCACCTTTGTGTGGAGAAGAGCACTTTTTACCTGGAGTTATGAATATCCACTCAGGACCAGGATTAGGACAGCTTTTCAGGAGTTCAACCTTGAATACTTAAATACCTCTAAATACTGAGGTGGCTATTTTTTTTTTATGTTTGCATCATGAAAGCACCTCATATTCACATGCTTTGTGCCTTCATGAAAACATGTGAATTACATAAACTGTAGTTTTAGCATTTTATGTGAAAAAATGTCAAGAATGATTGACAGGCGGATTGGTGCAGCGGCAGCAGTAATGCGGTCGATGTACCGGTCTGTTGTGGTAAAGAAGGAGCTGAGCCGAAAGGCAAAGCTCTTGATTTACCGGTCAATCTACGTTCCTACTCTCACCTATGGTCATGAGCTTTGGGTCATGACCGAAAGGACAAGATCTCGGATACAAGCGGCCGACATGAGTTTCCTTCGAAGGGTGGCAGGGCGCACCCTTATAGATAGGGTGAGGAGCTCTGTCACCTGGGAGGAGCTCGGAGTAGAGCCGCTGCTCCTCCACATCGAGAGAAGTCAGCTGAGGTGGCTCCTGGACGCCTACCTAGGGAGGTGTTCCAGGCATGTCCCACTGGGAGGAGGCCTCGGGGAAGACCCAGGACACGCTGGAGGGACTATGTCTCTCGGCTGGCATGGGAATGCCTCGGGATCCCCCCGGAGGAGCTGGAGGAAGTGTCTGGGGAGAGGGAAGTCTGGGGTTCTCTCCTAAGACTGCTGCCCCTGCAACCCGGCCCCGGAAAAGCGGTTGAAAATGAATGAATGAATGAATGAAAATGTCAAGAAATGACTGAAAGTATATCAGTTGGAGTCGAGAATAATATTTTATTCTTACCTTTATAGTACAAAAGTCCATTCAGGAAAAACTTTAAGGTTGTCTGAAATTTACAATAAAAGGTATGCAGAGCTGAAGCTTTTATGTCAACAAGCTGCTTGTCATGTGTTTTGACACTGCAAAAATACAAATATAGATGTCAAAGGGATATTTGTGTGCAGTATATAGTAGTAGGAAATAAAAATATTATGTAAGTCAGTCACTTCCAGTTCTTAACATTCTTCACAATATCTTCTTGTGTTTAACAGTAAAGTGGAAGGTGAGTAAATGATGACAGTACCTTTCAGTACCAAAAGGTCTTAAAATATCCAACGTTTCTGCCCTTGGACCAACAAACCTTGGTAGGAATAGCCAAAATGATCGTTTTGTTCTTTTAAAAATGATTAGAATATAAAGTAAATATCATGCTCAATGAAGACATCTTGTAAAATCCCTACTGTAAAAATAACAAAACTAACTTCTTGATTAGTAATATGCATTGCTAAGAACTTTTTTGGAATACTCGGATTTCAGATTTTCAATTATTGTATCTCGGCCAAATACCTTTATGACTGGCTTTGTAATCCAGGGTCACATTTTTGATTTCCTCTGACTTGATGGAATCATAGTCTGAAACGAAAAACTTTGAGGCCATGATCATACACATTTCTGTGAGATCTTTGAACTACAAAACTGTCAATGATTTTGGCATCTACTACCCTCTCCTACAGATATATGGGCAAAACTGTCTAAATCAAATAATTTCATGGACATTTTTTTTAAATTAATCCACCATTAACAGGTTTGGCAAGAAGTGAATTTTAGACCCTGGATGCCTGAGTGTACACAGTGCGGTATTGATTTTAGCACTGACTTTGACCACAGTGTTGATAGGTTTCTTAAGAGCTGTTGAAATGTCTGCACTATGCTATCTTTTTAAAGGAGAACACCCTGAGTGGTCGATATTTTGGTTGATATAATGGTTAGAATGGGCTTGTTTAAAGGTTTTTATTTAGTTTGGCTGTTCTTTTGTGGTCGCGCTTTGGTTTGTGAATGGTTGGTGTTTGGTTGTATAATGGTTTGAGCGTTTCCAGATCAGTTATCTCTCATGAGAGGCTCATTCAGTGAAACCATCTGTTGCCTGACAACCCACTGCTGCCAGCAGTCACTGTGTGTCTGTGTGTGTGTGTATTTGGCACAGCCTGAGCTCGGTGAGTGGTTCAGTGGGCCAGCACAGTGTGAGTCTGGCATGAGGCCTCAGTGAGAGTGTGTGGAAGTGATAGAGAAATGCCACACTGGCAGATAACACTCTCACAGGCCACACGCCAACCTTAATTTCTCTCACCCCCTCCACAGGTTGACCGTGTGTGTTTATGTGTATATTAATAGTAGGTGTACTTTGTGTTTGTTTTGCTTAGTTGTACCAGTTGGTTTGAATTCACATTAATATTTTATAGCATCTTCCTGCTATTTTGACCAGAAACCATATACTGGAGAGAAGAGAGACCACTGGAAAACTGAATGGGAGAAACAGAGGGAAAAAATCCTGAAACTGCCTTTTTAAATAATTCTCACACATTGTTACAAATTCAAATTTAAGCATGGCTCCACAAAGCAAAAACCAGATCCGTAACAATAAATATTAAATTAAATTAATTAGGACACCTCTAAATTAATGAGGAGCCCGGAGTCCCATCTCCCGTCCAAAAGGAAAGGCAAAACAAAGAAAAAAGACGATTGACCAACGAAATAACGTAAAGTCAAATTTATTTGACATTTTAACTTTAAAGGAGACAAGAAAACAAATGTGGAGGTAAAGCCAAAAATAACAAACAAAATACTCAACTACTAACTACGTTTTTAAACCCTCTTATCTGCACATGAAATAAAACAAATAAAATAACATTCACTTACCTCCCTACTAACCACAAAACATGAGAAAACGTAATAAAACAAAAAGGCATCCTCCTCAGCACACGTGTCTCCGTATATATCTCAATTAGTCAACACTCAGCATTAAATTTCAACAACATCGCCAAGTAAATACAACACAACACAACAATTTGTTTCACAAAATAAACAAACAGGCCGGCAGAAAGGGTACTCCCCGAACGATGTTCCAGTCTGGTTTAAATTGACTTTACCACGCCGGCAAGCGTCCACGTGCCGACACCTGATTCACCGCACCTGAACTCTCATAATGAAACCTGTTGGAGACAGCGGATAGAGGCGGAGAGAACAAAACCACAACAGAGGCATATACAACACAAGCAAAAAAAACAAAAAACAACAACTCACCACTTCAAATAAAATAAATGTTTTTTGTATTATTATTATTTTAATAAAAGGAAATACTTAACACACATCCTGATTGTTTCACTTGACAAGACCTTTATGTATTCCCAGGAGCCATGGGTATTAATGTCATCAAAGTGCTGGTAGTTGTTTACTTTCATTTTATGAATCAGCAAGCTACATGATTTCACCTAATTATGTTCTTCTGTGTTCTATGAATAAAAGTCACCTGCATCTTGGCAGACCTGATGGTGAGTAAATTCATTCATTTTCTTTTGAGCTTAGTCCCTTTATTAGTCTGGGGTCGCCACAGCTGAATGAACCGCCAACTTATCCAGCATATGTTTTATGCAGCGGATGCCCTTCCAGCTGCAACCCATTACTGGGAAACATCCATACACTCTCATACACTACGGACAATTTAGCTTACCCAATTCACCTATACTGCATGTCTTTGGACTTGTGGGGGTAACCGGAGCACCCGGAGGAAACCCACGTGAACACGGGGAGAACATGCAAACTCCACACAGAAATGCCAACTGACCCAGCCGAGGCTCGAACCGGCGACCTTCTTGCTGTGAGGCGATTGTGCTACCCACTGCGCCACGCGTGGTCCACGGTGAGTAAATATATAAATATATATTTTAATAAAAATGTAAAAGTGATTTTGGTTATTTTATAATATTTGTAAAAATTGCATACTTTTTTACTCAGATTTTACTGTTGTTTAGCAGAATGTTACAAATATGGCCACTGAGGGAACTGACGTGCCTTAAATCAATAGTTAAATGAAACACATACATGAAAAATCATTTGCATCATCATCACTATGAAAACTCATCATTTATTCAACCTCGGGTCATTTCAAACTTGTATGATTTCCTTAAATAATCCCATACGAGATTGTAACAAAACAATTATACTCACTTTCCTTCAGCTTATTCCCTGCTTTATTAAGGCTCGCCACAGCGAAATGAACCGCCAATTATTCTGCCAAATTGTTTTACAGAGCAGATGCCCTTCCTGCTGCAAACCAACATTAAGAGTACAACCCCCAGTGCTGGGAAACACCCACACGAACAGATTCCATTTTGATACCTGTACTAACGCTTATAGCTGTAACTTTAGTGATAGTTCCCCAAAAATGAAAGTTGTCACTAATTGCTCACCCTCATGTTGTTCCAAAACCACGCTGCTGATGTACAGCCCGGATGCCTGCGCATGACTTCCTCTGCTTGAAAATAGGGGTATACTTCCACAGAGCATACTGTGCAAAGTACTCTTGTGTAGGGTACTCCTGTGATGCTGAAGAGAAGATGTTGTTTATAGTTACTTTATTTTGCGTAAAATTACAGTTGAACCACATGGACTTTTGACCACCTTGGTGATCTTTCTGATCTTGGTACCTTTCTGGGCTTTGAACGTTTCAGGACCCTTGCATTCTATGAAGAATAAGAGAGCTCTGGGATTTTATCAAAAATATCTTAATTTGTGTTCCGAAGATGAACTAAGGTTTTTTGGCTAGGACAGAATTTTTGGGTGAACTGTCCGTTTAAGATGAGTTTAAGTCATTTTAACAAAAATACATTGCAATTTATCAGAGAGGTCACTGCCGCTATCATTATTGTTATGGCTATGAATTCTAAGTCAATTCACTAGGTGGACAAGTATCTGGCTCTGTATTTTTTTCCCTCCTTCTCCCTTCCGCATAGGAAATGAATCTTTTGGCTACACAGCGGTCTTATTTTCAGAGCAAACACCAGGAGTGTTTGAAGTAGAAAATCAGCAGTGTGCGCGCTTGTGTGTGTTAGCCTGTGTGCTTGTGTGGTAAAAGTCAGCTTTGAAGTGTCTGCTTCCTCCTGCTGAAAAACGTCAGGTTTAATCAATATTTACGTGCTTGCATACACACACACACACACACATACACATTACAGTCTGTAGTCTAGTTAAACCGCTCTCAGGGACCAAACTGAGGTTTTATGATAGATCAAAAAATCATATTTTCTGAACCATTGAGACATCTGTTTTTAACATTTTAACATTTAATGCTGTGGATAAATGGAAAAGGTATAACAACTGTAACAATCATGTTTAACTTGTTAAGCATATCTCATTTTAATGGGTGCATATTGTGACATTTATACTATATGTCCTGTTATGAATATGGACATGTGGAATTATTATCATAGAGTGAATAAACTCTCATGACACAATCCATCTCTGTGCACTGTACATCTGCATGAAGATGTCTGGAAAACGTGTGTATGTGAATGAGAGGAAGGAGCGAGTGTCTGAGCTCGCTAATGAAGATGAATTGAGTCATTCACTGAATGGCTGGTCTCATTAACTCTGTCTGGTTCCTTCTACAGAGAGGACAGGTGCTCTCAGACACACACACACACACACGCACACACGCACGCATGCACGCACACACACGCACACACACACAGCTTTATTGGCCATGCCTGGCATGCTAATAAATTTGAGCCTAATCGATTGGCATGTCATTAAGTTTTGTGTTACCAATCCTGGATTGTTTGGAAGCTTGAAATCTAAATAATGCAACCAGTGATGCAGAGACTGCTTAAAGTTCTTGACTCTTCCTGTACAGTGTCTTTCTCTGGTGAAGTGATGCTGCAAGACTTTTGTGAGATTTAACTGCAGTGTATATACATTTAGTTCTGTGTGCTAAATCTCATTTTCATATTGAATGGAACCAGGTGGTATTCCGCATCGGGGGCAGTCAAGTTTTTACTATAAGCAGTTATGCCTGCACAGTTATAAAGTTATTGATGCTTGAACTAACATGCTGATCTGACCTAATCATGCCAGAAACTCCTAGGCCTGGTTTCACAGACAGGGCTCAAACTGAGTCAAGATTAGGCCATAGTTCACAGGACATAAGTAATTTTTTTTTTTTATCAAAATGCCTTTTGGCAAAAACATTACTGGTGTCCATCTTCAATTGAACAGATCAGATTTACATTTTAGTTTTAAATCATTTTAGGGCTTAAATCTTGTCTGTGAATCCAGGGGCTAGTGGAGAGACCAGGTAATTTACATTTTTTGGCAAAGGACAGATTATTTTCATTGCCTTTAAAGTAAAATAGCTGACCATAAGCATAAGAGGCTATATATATATATATTTGCATTCAAATGATAATTCACCCAAAAATGACAATTTACTCCCTCTTTACTCACCCTCAAGTGGTTCCAAACCTTTTTTATTTTTTTCTGTTTAACACAAAAGAAGATTTTGGGCTCTATTTTAACGATCTAGGCACAAAGTCTAAAGCGCATGGCGCAAAAGCATTAAGGGCGTGTCCGAATCTACTATTGCTATTTTAAGGATGGAAAAATACGGTTTTGCGCTGCAGCGCATGGTCTAACAGGGTTGTCCTCATTCTCTTAATGTGTTATGGGTGTGTTTTGAGCATAACATGCATTAAACCAATCAGAGTCTCATCTCCCATTCCCTTTAAAGCTGTGGTCACACTCGAGTTTGAGCATGCGAAATTCTGTTGTACAGCGCTGCGAAAAGGGACAGGATTAAACAAGAGGACTAGACATTTAAAAAAGCGAGCGATTGGTCCATATTTAAAAATTCTGTCCAGAGAGGTCATGTTTTGATCTTTGATTGGTCTCACGCAGTCACGTGATGCGATTTCGCAGGTCAGAGTTCACCAAGCTTGAACTTTGCAATGCAGCGAACTGCGAAACTTGTGCAAGCTTGCGTTTCTGGTCTGACGCATTCGCATGCGTATGAATGGAAGTCTATGGGGAGAACAGTACAGTGTGACTGCGGCTTAAGAGTCAGTTGCTTCGCGCCATGGCGCATTTGCTATTTACATGGCAGACTTTGTAAGTGAAAAAACTGAAAGCTTCACTAGCGAGAAAACAGTTAAACAGAGCATCTGCAGCGTGAGTATAAAGAACGAGCCTCCTTCATTTGGCCTCTTTACTTTCTCTTTCTCTCTTTCATGGATAAGGAAACATTGTTGTACGCACTCCCCTGAAGATATTCATTAGCCTACATATTTAATTTCGTTTGTTAAGCGCAAAGATTTGTTTCAAAACTATTTCTAAATTCAGTTCTAATTTCCAGCAAACGAATAAATGAGCAATAATAACAAAGTGTGGTCAAAAAACTGAGTTATATCCAAACACACGTCCTATGCTCCATATGGTCCAAAACCTGACAGGTGGACAAATCTAAGCTTGTTTTTAATAAAACAAATATAAGTATGCATATAGTAAATAATACTACTAATAATAATAAAATTATACAAATGCAAACTGTCATGAATAAACTGAAAAAAGCCCCCAGAGATGAAGAAGGCATGGAGTCAGTGGTTTTTATATTTATGTAGAAAATAATAATTTTTGTAATATTTTAATCCTTTAATTATTTTTCATTTGTAAAGATATTTGCGTATTGCTGGTCATCCTGTGTGTATTAAGCAATGTGTAAGTGTTTAAGGCACACAATTAATGCGCTCTGCGCTGGATTTTAGACCTGCTTTCAGCTGGTCTATTACACAGTCTATTTTACTTCCTCAAAATAGCAATGCGCCAACAATGCACCTTAACACACCTCTTTTCTAGACCAACACACCCATGAGTCTACAAAGTGGCGCAAAAATGTATTTGGTATTTAAACAACATGGCACAAAGCGGGAAAATTACTGTTGCGCTGGTCTGAAAATAGTAACACGTTGTGGCAAACACGTCTTGCGCCTTATTGCGCCGGGTGTATGATAGGGCCCTAAAATAAATACTATGGAAGTTAAAGGTTACAGATTTCCAGATTAACTTCTTCAAAATATCTTCTTGTGTGTTCAACAGAAGAAAGAAACTCAAACATGATTGGAACAAATAAAGGCTGAGTAAATGATGAGCAAAATAATATACAAATGAAATAAAAGTCAGCAAAAGCTTTTAACATTTTTAAATAATTTGACATTTTCTTAGCATTCGCTAATGGATTAGATGTCATAAACAAATTTTTTTGAACAATAGTTATACAACATTTCATATGAATTGGTATTAAATTCATTCATTCATTTTCTTTTCAGCTTAGTCCCTTTATTAATCTGGGGTCGCCACAGTGGAATGAACTGCCAACTTATCCAGCATATGTTTTACGCAGCGGATGCCCTTCCAGCCGCAACCCATCACTGGGAAACATCCATTCACACTCATTCACTACGGACAATTTACCCAATTCACCTATAGCGCATGTCTTTGGACTTGCTGGGGGAAACTGGAGCACCCGGAGGAAACCCACGCGAACACGGGGAGAACATGCAAACTCCACACAGAAAAGCCAACTGACCCAGTCGAGGCTCGAACCAGCGACCTTCTTGCTGTGAGGCGATCGTGCTAGCCACTGCGCCACCGTGACGCCCTGGTATTAAATTCTACATTTAATACAGCATTTTAATATCATTTTAAAAATGTAAATAATAATCATTTTCCAGATACATTTCATTAACATGTGGATAACTTTATCATTATACTTGTATATGTTGCAAATGGTATTCACTCATTTGAAAAGTGCTGAGACACAAAAAGAACCAAGAAAGCTCTGCTGCTAATTGAAATACAAAATTGTAAGGTATTCACACTTGGGTTCACTATACAACTAACACTACAACAAAATATTGTGCAAATATATACAGTATGTTTTAAATTCATTTTAAATTCCGTTTTAAAAGTTTAACCCTCAAATTTTAACTTCACCAATCCTCTTTTATTTTGCTTAAATACTGATGACATGCTGTAAATGTTTGTCAACAAAAATGTTGGAAATTGTGTCAAAGTAAATGTATAAAGCAAATCTATTGAAACATATATTGAATTAACATATATGATTTACTTTCTTTAGCAGAACACAAAAGATATTTTGAACATGTTGGGTTTTTTTCCCACCGACTTCCATTGTCAAAGCAGCTTCACAGAGATAAACAGACAAAAGAGTATAATTAATTATTGTTACCACATGAAGTTTCATTACTTTGAAGTTCAATACAGGATTTTAATACAAGTGTTGGTGTTGAATGAGGCGATTCAACAAATCACAACAACAAAACAAAAATTTTATCTGTTGTTGAGGGGTCAGTGACCTGTGGGCCCAAATGTTAGACCTTTACTCTGTACATCGCTTTGTCACATAATTGCCAGTTGATACACATTTTTAGTGAATAATCAGCATATTCAGTCTGATAAATTTCAGATAAAGTACTTAGCAAAAGTCTTAGGGCACCTGTTTTTCTGGGGTTTTTTAGGAAATTTTTAATGACCATGTTTGGTCTCTTCGTTAAGATGAACACTAACAGAAAGTACGGGAAATAAGTATGAAAACACAAAAAGACAATAACAGTGTCTGTGTTTTATCAGCTGTTTTTCTCTCTAAATATGATTTCACTGATCTGGTGGAGAATGAAAGATAATTATATGTAGTCATTACATCACTGCTAATAAAAACAAATGTATTGCTGGCCTAAGAGTTTTACACATGCAGTATATACATATGTTCAGACTCATTTTCAAAACACTTACAGTATTTTAATGTTCAGTATATGCGGTGAAGCAGGTGTGTCTTTTATCAGTTATACAGTATTGTGTACTGTATTCAGAATCCACTGGACACTGTCCAGCTTGCTATTGAGTACATCAAGTGCAACACGCATACCACAACTAACCATCTGTTACACATGCAGAAAAACACACGCAGGGAGAAACAAACACACTCACATTCATGCCCCCATCTGCCATGTGGCTACACAGAAATGCTTCACGCAGTCTTGTACAAGCATGCTTGCACACGCACACACACACACACACACACACACACACACACACACACACGCACACACACACACACACACACACACACACACACACACACACACACACACACACGCACGCATACACACACACACACACACACACATACACGCACAAAGGCATTCAGCTTGCCTCAGTTTCACTTGACAAATAGCACAGATAGACCTAAGCCACTTCAGAGCGCCTTTCTTCCTCCCTTTTCTTCTTCTTTCGATGTTATTCTGTTGTTTCTATTATGTACAGTAAAGGGGTGTGAATAGGGAGGGTGGAGAAGACAGAGAAATTCCAGGGAGGGAAAAAGCTGTTCATTCAAATGCAGGATTATTATTGGCTATTGCTCTGGGCCTCCCTGAACAATCAGCAATACCATTCATTCCTCCCGCTAACAGACTCATCACATGTATATTTGCACGCACACACATACACATAAACATAATTAACAAACACCATTTTCGCACATAAACACATGAAGCAAAGACAAAATGAATAGTATTTACTTAAAACTCCTCTTTCTTTCTTTCTTTCTTTCTTTCTTTCTTTCTTTCTTTCTTTCTTACTTTCTTTCTTTCTTTCTTTCTTTCACAGTCTTTTTGTTTCCTTTTTCAGTCTTTCTCCGTGATCCCTGCTTTAGGTTGTGTAATACTCCAGGCAGGTTTCAATGGGCTGAATATAACAGTCTGGGGTGCCCACTTCACTTCTGCACTTTGTGTGTGTGTGTCTGGGACAGTCTGTGTGTCTGGATGTGCTCTGATGGTAGAGAGGTACCAAGGTCTTTCTGTTTATCCACCCCACAGAGGAAAAGAGGAGAGAGAGAGAGAGAGAGAGAGAGAGAGAGAGAGAGAGAGAGAGAGAATATAAGAAAGAGAGAGGTGGTTGATTGTTTCTTTTGCAGACGGATTTGGAGTAGGAGTCTTATTGATTTTTCCCACACTCTTCTCTTTCTCCTTTTCCTTCTTTTTTTCTTTCTCTGCTTTTTTTTACTCACACCATCCACCAACTTTTTCTCTCTTGCTTTCCCCCTTCTTTTACCTTAATCAGTGAAAGTACCTGAAAATGAACCAAGCCTTTTGCTTTTAAGGAAACTACAAGGAACTTTCTGGGTTTAGTACTGATTAAGCTCATTACCATCATTTGCAGCGGAATTCTGATCGTGACACTTGAACATTAAACATTTTCCCAGTTCATCCCTCATTTTGTAAATAAATTAATAAGCAATAATGATTTCTTTGCTAAAATGTATGTATGTAAGTTGAGCTGTAAAAACCTTAATGTTATGATGCAGTCATTTTAAGGTTGTTGAAATTTTATGGTGACAAAAATCAAAATAATAATTTAAAAAAAAAGTTTTTTTAAATATTACAACTACTGAATCTGTTTCTTTCTGCTAAACATCCAAAAGCAGCTCTATCAGCAAATGACTGTTGGCATTAAAATTATTTCTGCAACTTGCCATTTGAGAGGAACTGAAGCAAATAAGGCCATAATTAAGAAAGAAAACAAATGAGATGACAGATTACATTAGTAATAGGCATAACTGTGTTAAATAGGCAGTGTGCGTTTTCACAAATAATTCCATTCTACATGTTTACAGAGGAGTTGATGATATCATTATAATGCTGCCATGCTGCCATGAGCTCTGTCGCTCTCTGATTAAAGACACATGCAGTTGCTTTTTCTCTCTTTATCCCTTCATCTCTGCCTTCAGTCTACAAGACCCCCCTATCTCAAACTATTTTTGGACAAAACATTGGTAAATATAGTCAATTACAGACACAAAAAGAGCATTGGTTATTGAATTGACTGCTCACTCGTGGCCTTTACTGGGATCAGATGGAAGTTATTTTTGTTCCACCAGAACAGAGATTTTATCAACATTCTTGTATTGCCTGTTTTTAACTGAAATTGTTGAGATGTTTACTTGTAGTCTTTAGCAGTGCCTAAACAAAAGCACATAGCTGACAGCTTGTTGTTTGAGAAGGGATTTGAGCGTACGTCTTGTAATGTGGTTCACACTCGGGGAGAACGGAAATGGTTTAAGTGGAAAACATCTACATACCATTAAAAGAAAGTGGAAAACATCTTTGAGCAAAACCACTGAGCAAACATACCTTCTTACTACACAATACCCCGCAAAACAATTAACAAGAAAACACTTAAATTTGGAATGTGGAATATTCTGTTCTGTCCACCTTTCATTTTCTTTGCTCTCTTACTCATGTACAGCTGACATTATTTCCAGAACCTGTTAAAGGAGATTGAAAGAACAGACATTTGCTGGGATGGGCTTTCAGTATGCCATTTCATTTTTTATTCATTTGTTCTCTGTCTGCTTATATTTGACTGGCTGTCCATTAACTGACTGTCAATTTCCCCATATGCCTCTGTTTTAATCCCTGTTTAGTCTTTTGATAAATCCATGGGTGTAAATAGGCTTTTTCTGATTTCCAGTCTAATACTTTAAATTAGACTTTCAATGATTACAATTTAGGTCTACATATATGGAATTGAAAAGACACAAATATATATACACAAATATTATATATCCACATTTTTAATGCTACAGCCTTATTCCAAAATGGATTAAATTAATTTATTTCCTCAAAATTCTACACACAATACCCCATAATGACAATGTGAAAAAAAGAGTTTTTGAAATTGTTGCAAATTTATAAAAAATAAAACACCTGAAAAATCACATGTACATAAGTATTCACAGCCTTTGCTCAATACTTTGTTGATGCACCTTTGGCAGCAATTACAGCCTCAAGTCTTTTTGAATATGATGCCACAAGCTTGGAACACCTGTCTTTGGGAATTTTTGCCCATTCCTCTTTGCAGTACCTCTCAAGCTCTATCAGGTTGGATGGAAAGCGACGATGTACAGCCATTTTCAGATCTCTCCAGAGATGTTCAGTAGGATTTAGGTCTGGGCTCTGGCTGGGCCACTCAAGGACATTCACCGAGTTGTTGTGAAGCCACTCCATTGATATTTGGCGGTGTGCTTTGGGTCATTGTCCTACTGGAAGATGAATCGTCACCCCAGTCTGAGGTCAAGAGCACTCTGAAGCAGGTTTTCATTCAGGATGTCTCTGTACATTGCTGCGTTCATCTTTCCCTCTATCCTGACTAGTCTTCCAGTTCCTGCTGCTGAAAAACATCCCCACAGCATGATGGTGCCACTACCATGCTTCACTGTAGGGATGGTATTAGCCTGGTGATGAGCGGTGCCTGGTTTTTTCCAAAGGTAACGCCTGGCATTCAGTCCAATTTCAGTCTCATCGGACCAGAGAATTTAGTTTCAGATGCCTTTTGGCAAATTCCAGGCGGGCTGCTATGTGCCCTTTACTAAGAAGTGGCTTCCGTCTGGCCAGTCTACCATACAGGCCTGATTGGTAGATTGCTGCACAGATGGTTGTCCTTCTGTAAGATTCTCCACTCTCCACAGAAGAACGCTGGAGCTCAGACAGAGTGACCATCGGGTCATTGATCACCTCCCTGACTAAGGCCCTTCTCCCCCCCCTCACACAGCTTAGATGGCCGGCCAGCTCTAGGAAGAGTCCTGGTGGTTCCAAACATCTTCCACTTACGGATGATGGAGGTCACTGTGCTCATTGGAACTTTCAGAGCAGCCGAAATTTTTCTGTAACCTTCCCCAGCCTTGTGACTCCAGACAATCCTGTCTCGGAGGTCTACAGACAGTTCCTTTGTCTTCATGCTTGGTTTGTGCTTTGACATGCACTGTCAACCCTGGGACCTTATATAGACAGGTGTATGCCTTTTCAAATCATGTCCAATCAACTGAATTTACCACAGGTGAACTCCAATTAAGCTGCTGAAACTTCTCAAGAATGATCAGTGGAAACAGAATGTACCTGAGCTCAATTTAGAGCTTCACGGCAAAGGCTGTGAATACTTATGTTCATGTGATTTTTTTAGGTTTTTCATTTTTAATAAATTTGCAACAATTTCAAAAAATCTTTTCACATTGTCATTATGGGGTATTGTGTGTAGAATGTATAATGAATAAATGAATTTAATCCATTTTGGAATAAGGCTGTAACATAAAAAAATTTGGAAAAAGTGAAGCGCTATGAATACTTTCCGGATGCACTATATATATATATATATATTTTTTTTTTTTTTTTTGGCCATCAAACAGAACTTATGATATCAGACAGTCAAGTTTAAATACTATGCCACTGGAATAGTCCCATATTTTCCTGTTTTTTGGTGTCTTGACTAAATAAATTGCTTGCAACAACTTAAAGAACTTAAAAATGAGTAAAATCACAAGGAAATAGCCTAATCAGTAGCAACCAATCATGTCATAGTATACCACCCAATCAAATTCAGAGAAAATCTGTTGAACATGTATAGGCTATTTTAAAACATGATTTAAGACAAGGTATGTTTAAAGAAATGTACAGTGGGTGAATGTATCACACCTTTTTTATTTTCCTTTTTATTTGCTTTTCAACAAAGACAAAGCAGGTTTACAATAAACAGGAGAAAACAAAACAAAAGCACAAAGTGAAGTTTATTTATAAACTAATTTCGAGAGGATTACATGCTTATGATTGCTTGCTGCTGGTCCCGCATTATCCAATTTATGATTCACCAATCAGACGATTCCTAAGCCACTATAAATACCCTAAGTTGCATATAACAGCCATCTTCATTTTGAAGAATCCCCCCTTCCACCCCTACTCCTCCTCCTTTCCTGGGTGGCACGGTGGCCCAGTGGTTAGCACTGTTGCTTCACAGCAAGAACGTCACTGGTTTTACACGTTATCCTCGTGCTCACGTGGGTTTCCCCCGGGTTCCCCGGTTTCATCCCACCGTCCAAAAGCATGCAACTTGACTAATCCAAATCGGTACCATAGACATGCACCTAGTAAGTAGTTATCTCTTAAGAGCAATCACTATCTGTTCATTAGCTACTACAGCAGGGGAGTTTTCGAGATCTAGCTCAAACTCCCCTCTCGCCTTGCAAACGGGAGGGAGCCCCGGGCTCGAGGATCTTATGAGCTCAGGGCTCTCTCTTGGGACAGCATGCCAAACAAGCTTTATAATCAATCATCAGCTAAGTGTGAACTCTTGAACTGAAAATATCTGTAAATTAGCATTTTTCTGTGATTCATGATTTTTTTGTATTTATCGAAAAGTTCAAAAAAGTTACTTTTATTAACATTTTTTTAATAACTTATTATGATTTATTGTCTGGATTAGTGTTGTATATTAAGGTACAAAAACCTTGTAATAAATTGCCAGTACATTTTCTGTTATTTTACAGACTTATTTCTCTACATATTATTTCTTATATGTCATATTATTTCAAAGTACTAAAATGTCAATAAAAGTCGACAGAGGAGAGATCAAGGTCCCAAAAAGCAATTCACAACCGCAATTAAACAGAAAATATTTGTGAATCACAAAATACAGAAACTGTTAATTAACAGATATTTTTTTACAGTGTGTATGTAATATGAGGTGTTGGTGTGTGATTGTTATGGGTATTAAATGTTCATCAATAAAGTAAACGGAGTAAATAGTAATTGGTTGAAGAAGATAATTCATATACTATACATGAAGATAATTCATATAATATACTGTATATAAAGGGTATAATTAAAATGAAGATAAAATCACATAGAAGAAAAAATATAATAAAGATAAATTAATTCATAAGGAGAAAAATAAAATAAAATAATAAAAATATTTATATATAGTAGTTAGACATTGATTCATTCATTCATTCATTTTCCTTCAGCTTAATCCCTTATTTTAAGGGTAACCACAGCGGAACATTCCAGCATATATTTTACGCAGCAGATGCCCTTCCAGCCGCAACCCAGTACTGGGAAACACCCATACACTCATTCACACACACATATGGCCAATTTTGTTTATTCAGTTCACCTATAGTGCATGTCTTTGGACTGTGGGGGAAACCGGAGCACACGGAGGAAACCCACGTGAACACGAGGAGAACATGCAAACTCCACACAGAAACACCAACTGGCCCAGCTGGGAACCAGCGACCTTCTTGCTGTGAGGCGACAGTGCTAACCACTGAGCTTTCGTGCCGCCCAGTAGTTAGACATACAGAACAAAAATTATAAAAAGAAAAGAGAAAGGGAGAAATAATTAGAGAGTTAGAAAGAAAATAAAATAAAATAAATATATTATTATAATAATAAATGAACATATAAATATTGGGGAAGGGAGTGGAGAAGGCATGATGGGCTGTTGGTACTGAGGTCAAGGTGAAGTGAATCTTCGTAGACACCAGAAAAGAGAAGTAGTATGAACAAATACCATCAAAATGGTGTTAATATGCATTTTGTTTCATCATATATGGCATAGTTGACTTACTGTTTGAATTCCTTATTAAACCTCTCCACATCCCTGAGGTGGGAAACACCTCACGTAATCACACCTCACCTAATCACTGAATCAATGTTTTAGCTGTGGAAAGGGATCATGTACATCCAGCCAGCCAGCAGCCCCACACGAAGCAGATAACTGTGGAACAAAATTCCACTCTGAGAATCTTGATAAATACAGGCCCTGGGCTGTAATAATTTATTAACTCTTTGATTAAGTGTAAAGCTTGCAGAAAGGAAAATGTCTTAGGCTGAGCATACATTGTGAAATATCCATGCAATTTCAGCAAGGTACCAACTCATACTGTACAGGAAAATCGCATGCAATGTAAAGCCAAAGCTCACAAGTCATGTGCTTGTTCAGTAGCGACTGAACTGCTCACTCTATAACCCTATTCCTAACTTTTGAGTTACAATTCTTTTCAGTCAACTGTCATTTCATGTATTGATTTGGATGGGACTAACATTTCCATGTTTAATACGGAGGTACGGGTTCACGTCTTTGTTTTACATGTGGGTGTTGCACAAGACCATGTGTTCTGGATGGATTGTGTATGGTAATGTAAAGGAAAACATCCTAACTTGTTTTAGACATTTTTAAAAAAATTTTTTATAGAACTTCTAATAGTAAACCCACTGGAATAAATACATTTTAACGTATATCATTTTCAAGTTATGTAATTGTCTGCAGAAATGAAAGTACTCTTACTTGAAACTGATATTACAGTAGCCAGTCTTAACAATTTCTGTGATTTGGCTCTTCTTCTTGTTGATTTCATTTTTTTTTCTTGTATTTCTTTGCAGGGTAGCAAACAAATCTACATCCATTATTGGTGTGCAGAAACCAGTGATAAGACGGTAGTTTATGTTGATCAAAACACACAAGGAAATTGCATTTGGACAGGATTAGATTTCTTATAGGACTGCCAAGCTTGGTGAAAAACAGTAGGTAATTTGCTCTGGAATTTTGTGTGAGAAAATGGCAGATTTGTACAAGATTAAAATCACAATGTATGTAAATAGAAATTTCTCTAACATCCCGCAGTAAAACTAGTTCCATAAAAATAAGGCTTATGTGTATGAAATCAACAATTTATACTCTTCTTCTTTTGTTTAATTGTGTTTGGCAAACCAGCAATTAGTTCTTTTACACCACCTAATAGGAAGGAGTGAAAGCTTGGATGGAAAAAAAGAAATTAAAAACTACTACAATTATTATTTTTTAAACAGATGAACCAAACATCATACATTTTTAATTGATTTTGTGTGTTTCTGGGATATATACTTTATATTGCACCATCACACCCCCGTGAACTTGGAAGTGTGTGTGTCCATTTCTGTTTTGCGCAGATGCAGTGAGGGCACAACCACTGAGTTCACCTCAGACGGTTCATAGATCTGATTTAACTATGTGATTCCGTCATGAGGGCCAATCAAAATTTTTGACATGTCAGAAAATCATCTGACCATCCGATTACCGATGGAGAGAAGTTAATCACCTCTCTGTTCCCCCTGTACAGTTCAACAAACACAGCACAACAAACAATTCACAACAAAGCTGAAATTCAGCTTGATTTAAAGAAAGAGTGACACGAGTCAGAATTAAGCTCAAAATCAGACCAAAATTGCACAATGTATGCTTGGCCTTAAATGGATGCAGCCTACACTACCATAGTGGTTCTCAACTAAATTCCTGGAGCAACACCAGCACTTAACCAAAACTATCCTCAACCAAGCACACCTGATTTAGATCATCCAGCCTGATCTCATGAGCAAACGTAACGATTTTACGCTTTGTCAGTTTAGTGGCTTATTCGTACGAATTTGTACGAGTTTAGTCATACAAATATGTATGATTTTAAAAGGAGGCATGGCGCCCAACCCCACCCTTAAACCCAACCGTCATTGGGGATAAGCAAATCATACTAAATTGTATGAATGAGATTGTACGAATTTATGCAAATTAGCCACTAAATCAAAAAGTCACGAATTGCCGTGAGATAGTGTTGGATCATCAACTCATTAGCAGAAACTGCATGACCTGATATAGGTCTGGCAGACAAAGGAGACTTCCAAAACGTGCAGTGCTGCTGGTCCTCCGGGAACATGGTTGAGAACAACTGCACTACCATACCTATTATTATTCAGTCACAAGATGGTGCCAAACGGTTAACAATTTTCTGGTTCTTGAATCTGATTGCCTGAAAGCTGTGTAATATTCTGTTAGTATTTTCACTAATCCAGTTTCTTCACCTGTGTGTATCCTGTGTGGCCCACAGCAAGTGCCAAGCAGAGAACTAAATTCACTTCAGTTTGACAAATCTTTCATCTGTTAGACCACATAATGTATTTTTGAAGGTTTTTTAGACAAGAATGTAGTTGTTTAGATGTCTAATATGTGGTTTATTGATAAGGATAGCACCTATTTGAAAAAGTGTTTTGATGATTTCGGAGAGGGGGCTTCCAGCTTATCTTATGAGCCTCATTAGTAGGAATAATAGCTTGTATACAGTAATGTAAGATTTTACATTTACTTCAGGAAAGTAATTCAATATGCAAAACTTGTTCGTTAGCAATGTAACAACAATTTAATCAATTTCAAGCAATTATTAAAAAACCTAACAATAGTTGTTGGGGTTTTTTTTTTTTTTTTTTTTTTAGAAATTGAGGGGTTTGAATGGTTCAGTGTTAGGAACCACTGTTTCAGAGTAATCATTTTGGGTTAAATTATAGTTTCACAACACTTTCACGTCTTATAGTTTGCTTAAAATTGCTTCTAAGTGTTAATAAAACCTAATATATCATAAGCATACTTGAAGAGATCATTCAAATTTTTAGGTAGCAAAAACGTACCCACCATTTTACAGATAAATCGCAATAGACAGAAATGTGCAGGGAAAAAAAAGTTTTCTAAATCCTAGAAAATCTACAAAAGTTTTATTTAAGATAATCTTTATTTTATCATCTTCGATAGACTTGTCATACATCTACAACTATGGGAACCACATGGTCTGGTTTATACTTATACTCTGGTTTAGACTCACAGAGAAGGACAGGGTGCAGATGAACGTCCATCTGGAAGTGTGTTTACTGCGGTCTAAACAACTGGAAATTACAACAAACACAGGTTGTAAAAGTGTTGCTTACACTTCCTTTTTCATTTCTCTAGAATATGAGCAGTGGTCACCTGTCATTATACCTGTCACAGTATTTAACAGAACTATACAATCACAGTACCCAATTTTACTAAATATAATTCAGCAGAAAGAAATTTACTCCAGCATCTCACTCTGCTTTTTAATGCATCCTCTGACCTTCAGAACATAACATTGGCTGTTGTAGTTGTAGAAACTCTGACCTCCTTGGATAACTAATTTTGGCCAGGTTGTTTGGCCAGGTTGTTTGGTACCTTAGTGTTGCTAAAGTTTACTTAACTAATTAGTGCAGTCAATTTCAGTCCAGCTTAGTCTCATTGTTTATATACTGGTATTAGTATGTAACATTTAGAGCTACAAAACATTACTTTATGCAGAGTTTGTCTGCACTGCATCGTTTAAAAATAACCTTATGACATATTTGCATTTAAAATACTTGTATAAATGCACTTTAAACATTTTATAGATTAATGTTATAACATTTTTTAGATCCCTTATTCAAAATTTCAAAAAAAACAAACAGCAACGCTATTTGACAATAAAAAACATAATAGCCCAATATGATTTTAGTTACAATATAACATTAAAAAGACAATTTGAGTCAACAATTCTATGCATAAATTTTAACCTAACTATTATAACCATTGTCATGAGACTATTAAAATTGTGTTAAGAATTTTATAACAGCATCATTATTATTTTCCTTGACCGCAACTAGTGGTACAAATTGAATTTGTGGTTAAAATGCCATAATATGTAGCTAATAATTAATGATGTTGCAAAAAAATTATTAGACAGATTATTGAAACTTTTCATCAGAAATTGTAATGACAAATTCAGTTAGTACCACTGAAAAAAGTGATGAGAAACATATTCATGACACAATTCTATGAAGTTATGTTGTCTTGGTAATGTCAAGTTGTTATGACAAAGAACAAGTTGTGTTGTTGTCATAACAAAAAACTCTTAAACAATGGCTCAGAACTCTTTCTTCTGTTGAACACAAAATAAGATATTTTGAAAAAATCTGGAAATCTTTACCAATGACTTTCATAATATTTATTTTTCCTAATATGGAAGTCAACGATTACAGGTTTTCAGCTTTCTTCAAAATATCTTCTTTTGTGTTCAACAGAAAAAATAAACTCATAGGTTAATAGTGAGTAAATTTTCATTTTGGGTAATGAATTGTTATTTTCCCTTTATTGACAGTTGTCATAACCAGGCATAAAATCTCCCTTCATATTCATGACATGCTATTCAAGTATAGTGTTAGCCCATATATATAGTCTGGGTAGTCTTTTTTCAGTCCTGAATTAATCAATGTAAATTAATCAAGAAATTCAGTGGTATACTCACAATTACTTAAAAAATAGTCACTTGTCACTTATTAATGCTGAAAACGCTGTCATAGTCGCTGAAAAACACTTCTGACAGTCTGTCCGAAACCAAATAAGTGAAAAGTCATAGTGCTGTATGAATAAAAACACTTAAAACTAATGATTGCATAGACCTGACTGTGAAAAGATAATTTTCAAATTTTCAAAAATATATTGAGTCACATGTCTGTTGGACAGTTTATTTTTATTTAGTGTGGGTATATGTATTTTACCATGTTGAAATGAGATGAACCATGGTGTTTCACTAAATATGAAGACAGTATTCAAGCTCATTGACTTCCACATCTGTAGATACAGCAAATAGTAATTTGACAATTGAACAAACTTCTTACCATGCTTTAACAGCAACAAAGACAACAAGAAAATTAGTACCTGCACAGCTATAAGGGGAAAAGATCTGAATCTTCATTTAATCTTAAAAAAGAAGAAATAAGTTAAGAGCTATGCAAGAACCTGGCTTATTTCCAAATCTTAATGATTTTTTTTAATTGGCTAATGCTGTTGGTTTCTGTTTCAACTGCAGTTTTTTTTTTTTACACCTAATTGAATTATTATGATCATATGATACTGTTTTGCCATTCCTTTGACAGAGAATGCTTCAGACTAATCATTGGGTCTGGGAAGGGACTCGATCATAATCATTTTGTCCAAGATGACCCTTGACCCTGACTCAACCTACTAATCTACCTCAAATTCTCACATTCTCGCACCTTACTCAACTTACCAACCATCTCAACAACCTTATTCTTACCAGCAATCTACCATATTACCTAACTTTATAAAATATTATTCTTAAGTTGTAACCTTGATCTACCTATTAGGCAACCAAAATTACTACACAAATAAACATTACTTGTGCCCATATTATGTTATACTAAAAATTCTTAATTTTGCTTTGGATGCCACCTACAATACTTTTATATACATACAATGCCAACGTTTTTTGAATTAGTTTTTGGTGTATTATTAAGCGCTATAATTTCACTACATCAACGCTAACAAGTTAAGAACTAAACTAAAGAACTAAGTTTCTGTGAAAGCACATAGTGCTGCACTAGAATATATGTATTGTCTTGATAATAAGTGGTTCCACTTGACATGCTGAAAATGTTAACCAATGAAAGTAATTGAGGGTGGGTCAAAGCAGACATTTTTCATGATGATGCCAAGTGAAGAACTGGCATTTTGTAAATTTGGTATGGAATTTCACAATGACAGACAGCAGCATCATACACCGCATGACAGTTTATATATAAAAAAGAGAACGAATGTAGCACAGTAATCCTCAATAGTAGCACCTTGCATTGTTACTAAACAGAAAACGGATATACTTTAAATGAATTGAAGGTTGGGAAATATAAATTAGTAAGTAAAACAAATAAATGTAAAACATGCTGAGTATAGAAAATATCTGTGTGTCTGTGTGTGTTTCAGCTTTGCAGGATCTGCAATTGACCCTTGACCTCTCCTTACCCTGCAGGTACTGAGGAGGTGACTAAGGTCATTTCTGCTGGCTTCTGTCTCCCAGGCAAAACTCTCCACCTCTATCTGGTTTTGGTCCCTGTTCTTGTTAACTGCAATCTAAATTCAGATCAGTAGATAGTCATCTGCAATCTCCTCAAACAGCTTAAATTTTTTAAGACAATTGTTAAATTGTTTATTGTTTCAAAACTTTCCCTGCAATTACTAAACAGCTAACCATCAATTTACCCCATTCACAATCAAAATATAGAGCGCGTGTGAGAGCCTTTCTGTGCGTCACTTGCGCATCGGCTACCGTCGGCTGCTCGTGATAGCTGCTCGTGTCCCTGGAGCGGCAGTACCGTAGAAGGCAGACGGTTATGCGGCCAGCGGGGCGGACCGATGGGTGGAGCTGCTCCTGGTGCATATAGCGCAATTCCATGTTGAGAGAGAGAGAGAGAGAGAGAGAGAGAGAGAGAGAGAGAGAGAG
>CAIGQV010019068.1:3057644-3077644 GCA_903798115.1 Danio jaintianensis | reverse complement strand
AATAATAATAATGATAATAATAATAATAATAATAAAAACTGATTTTTGCCTGTGGTGTTTCATCTTATCATTTGTTTAGATGCTGATTTGGATAAGGCAGCCATTACTTTTCTTCAGATCTGAATCAAGCTTGTACGAACATATCTATTGGTGTGAATGCCCATAGTTGCTACGGTTACTGTTGTCATGTCACATAGCCATCATCCCTCATCCAGTAACCATTAGTGCTGTTTGTGGGTGTTTCTGACCAGTGAAGGAATTTCTCCCGTTGTGACGTCTGTGTGTGGCTTGCATTGATCCTGTCACTGGTTATTAAGTCTAATTAAATGATTTACAATAGTAATTGTAAGTTGTTTGCGCATCTATTTTGAAAAATGAGGACAGACTTTGATCAATAATTTTATGCATGTAAATGAAGACAGACATGATGAAATCAATGTTTTGAGAAATTAGATAATACAAAAATGAACATTCTCTCATAGTTTACTCTCCCTAATGCAAATCCGGACTGTTCGCGTGGGTTTCCTCCGGGTTCTCTGGTTTCCCCCTTAAGTCCAAAGACATGTGCTATAGGTGAATTGGGTTGTCCGTGGTGTATGTGTGTGAATGAGAGTGTATGGGTGTTTCCCAGTGATGGGTTATGGCTGGCATCCACTGCGTAAAACATATGCTGTATAAGTTGGTGGTTCATTCCGCTGTGGTGACCCCAGATTAATAAAGGGACTAAGCCAAAAAGAAAATGAATGAATGAATGAATGAAAAAGACAAATAAGTTTAAGCCGTTTTAGGTCTTTTCCATTTACAATTAAAACTTTGATATCTCTGCAGCAGTATTGTAAGTATTTGTTTTTACATTTATTTTCTATCCCTGACAAACTGCATGGGCTTAACCGGTAGTGTGAATTTGTGAGTCTGAAAAATATTTGCAAGTTGTTTTGAAGTTATTTTTGAAATAGTAGCACACAAAATTTATCAGGCCACCTGCAGGCTAAACCAAAACATTATGACATTTCTGGGAACACTGTTGTTCTGTTATGAGAACAGCTTTGTGAGAAGTTACTTAATAAGAAACTTAAATGGATAGAAAAAAGTGTCAAGAGGTCAAATATGTGCTTATGCCAGCAGACGTCTTCATATTCTTGTCATGTCTGTTAGCAGTGGCTTTGGGTTCACACATGCTTAGCTGATTTTAAATATGGCTTTGACTCTGTGGTTTTCTTGAGAAATGTGCCACGAGTTTTCGGGGTGAAAAATCATAGTGGTTTTTTTGCTTAATCCGCACACCAAACTCTAGACAAGCCAAACTCTTTGCCATCTCAGAGTGTGTGTCTGCGTGTGTGTGTTTACCGAGCTCGGCGTTTCCTAGGTCACAGTGCTGTAGAGAGTTTGGCTTTTGTCTGCGGAGTGGACGCTTAACCCCAGTCCTCTCAGCTCGCAAGACACACACACATTCAGGCACACAACACACACTCACACACTTACTAAGTCTTGTCTGTTCACACGAGTTGGTGGGAACAGTTTTGAAATTAAAGACGGATACAATGGAGTGAAGTGTTGCCTGTCTGTTGAAGTATAGCGTTATTAGGTGTGAGTGTATATGTGTGTGCATGCATGGTTGTGTGTGGCGGGGAATTTAATTTCATTCATAATCAAATTTTAATGAAGACAGGAAAAGAGTTTATAGCCAGTTGCCATAGTGACAGTGACTCATAATGGAAAAACCTCAAGCTTCTAGACATGTGTGTACATGTATTTCGGTGTGTGTGTGTGTTGTTGTTGTGTTTATGTGCATGCTTCACAAGTCATCAGAAGATCAGAAGTAATCTTTTCGTTGGACTCTTTGACCATTAGAAATTTTGCATGACAGCTTTGACTAGAATAAGTCAATTATCCATGAAGCTGCCATTACTGTGCTGTCTAAAAATATGCAAATCAGAATATTTAAGCAAGACGCAACAGGTAATGGCTAAATCTGTTCCACACAGTTCACTAATTTCAACAAGCTGTCAACGTTTTGAGGAATTGTATGTATGTAATGTTTTTAATATTATAATATAATATTAAATTAATTTTAATAATATAATATTAAATGAACTTTGGTTTGAACATTTCATTTTGTAAATATGTTGTGTGTGTGTGTACACTTTATATATAAATAAAGGCAAGAGAGTAGTCATTGGGGTGCCTTTTTAAAAGGTACACATTTGTACCTAAAGGGTCTATATTACAGTTTTTTCCAACTGCTTACACACAAAATCTTTTCATGTCACACGATTTCTGAAACATCTCACTCAAAATGCAAAACTACACAGCAAAACTCCAAAACCAGAAGCTATTTCTCAGCCTTGAACTCCGTTTTCAATTGAATAAAACTCTTTTTTCAAAACACTACACACAACTCTCTACCTAAAACACAAAAATCTAAGAGGAAGCCACTTGCTTTCCTTTTCCAAACACAACCAATCAAAATGTTACACTTATTCACCAGATTACACACACACACTCCCCAAATGTGGAAACACTCATTTCTTAACTGATCACTAACCAATCACTGCTTTACTGTAGTACAGGCCTAAAAATTGATCAAAGGGGATTGGGCTGTCCTGGTCCAAAAAAAAATACTGGTTTTCCACCCATCCGCAATTTGTAGTTTTGTACCTACCCCCATATGCAACTTTTCTAAATCCTAAATCCTAAATTCCTCTAGAAAAGAATAGAGTAATTCTTCTCAGCCTGGCGTTGTAAAGTGTATGATGACCAAACCTACGCTCGCATGACGCTTCTCCAGGCAATGGATGCTTTCCCCCTCGAGACCCCACACACACAATTGTGTTCTTTACTCTATTCTAAACCACATACTTTTGCTTTACAATTTTTTTTTATTATACATTTTTACATACAGTTTGTTTATGGTTTTGTTGTATGCGACTGTATACACCAGTAATGTTTGGCCTAATAAATATTTTCTGTTTCTGCATGTGATTGGTGTTTACAGTGTACCTGTTACTCCTCTCAGCAGATTACTGTCACTGTAGAAGTTTGTATTGAAATGTAGATATAAGCCTATGAAAGAGCAAAGGGCTTTAGATTTAGAACAACAGTGTTTACATGTTGTATCCAAACATTTACTATTATGAAAGATGTGTTTGCCATTTGCTGCCAATGCTTCATTCTGACATGTGTTTACGGCATTCTGAATGTAGTGTTACATTTTGAAGGAGATGTGAGGCATTTTGCATTTTGTGTGTGCATTTTTAAGAATTGTGTGTAGAGTTTTGAAAAAAGGTGACACGGTTTTGAAAACGCGTGTAAGCAGTGTAAGTACAAAATTATACCTCTTGAAATATATGGGAACTAATCTATACACCCCAGTGACAACTCTTGTACCTTTTTTCTGAGAGTGCAATGTACTATACTAAATGTTCTTTTAGTGTGATCAATTTAGTCCAATTTAGTATCTTCAGTTGACTTCAACAAACACTGACAATTGGACAATTGTTAATTGACTTATCATATAATTATTATTATTGATTTACAGCCTTAAAATTAACATCTTATGCAATATAAGAAAAAAACCTATACTGACACCAAAATCATTCTTCGTTCACATTCCTTCGGTTTTCTCTCATGCAAATATAACTCAAACAAACATTTCAGGAAATTCACTTAGATTATTATTTTTACCTGCAGGCTGTTTGAATAAACTCATTCACATTCATACATTCACACACACACACACACACACTCTCTCTCTCTCTCTCTCTCTCTCTCTCTCTCTCTGTCTGGTTTGTATTTTTTGTATTCATTTAGTAGTGGGGATGTTGTTGTTTCTTGCATAATGATATTCAGAATATACTGGCATTACTGTGATACAGAATAGCTTAAATACATTCATTTTAAGTTATGTATTTAATATATTCTGCATGGATAGGGCTCAAAGTAAACAGGAAAATCAACAATGTAATATCATAATTTACAAATTACAAATAAGCTGACAGGTGTCCAATCAGTGTTATCTGAAATTAAATGTCACAAACAGCTTGTATTTTCTTTTCTAAAGGACAGAGTGTTGACATAAAGCAGATTTTTTTTTATTGGTGAGAGAAATTACAAATGGTTTCAGGGTTCAGTTGGACTCCTGTCTTGATTTTAAAACACATATAATAAAGGTGAAGATTAACTTGCATGGATTAATTGTTCACCTAAAGAATCGCAATGTCTGCTAGCAAAATAAAACGTCGATTTGGATTTAGATTTAAAACGAAATATTTTTCAACATTGTAATACCATAAAAAAGTGTAACTTGCTTAGTTGGTCAAATGTCATTTAAAATTGGTTTAGTATTTTGTAAAATGATGCATGGTTTAGCTCCTCTGGCTAATTTCGTTAAATTTATATCTGTTGAAAGCAGAGTTACTACGGATGCAGAGCTGAACATTCAAAACAAATTGTAATTCAATAGCAGAATAAATTAGAGAACATATATTGTTGAGCTCATTTAATTCACATTTTAGGTAATGGCTCTTTCATAATCAACTTTGTCAACATGAATGTTGTTTTATTTATTTGTACTTGTATCTGAAGTAGGGCTGACCAATATATTGTTTTAGCATCGACATCAAAATGTGCACATCTGCAACAGAATATGCAATGTTGAGTTATCATTATAGTTGACCAGGAGAAACAGTTCAGAAAACATGAGTATTGTGTAGTTATTGCAGTTTAATCATAATGGAGGGAAAGTTTATCATTTGCATATGTTGACAAAATTTAAAGTAATTAGGCACAAGAAATTTTTACCCGATGTAACTTTAATAAAGAATCATTTTATTGACTTATTCATACAGTAAAGACTTTTGCAGTGTTATTTTACATAGATTATTCAAATTCTGAATACTATTTGACTGCCCTGAAAACCATAACTATTTAATCACATTTTTGTCTTTGCTCTTTTGTATTTATCTATGCTTGTAATTTGTTTATGACATTTTATGCACTTCCCTACAGAATTATCTCAATCAGTCTAGTTGAATAAATTCTTTCCAAATAGCAGTTTTTAAGTAAAAATTATATATACAATAATATTTATTGCAGAAAATCTAAATATCGCAATGTCTGATTTTTTCAATATTGTGCAGCCCTAATCTGAAGTCTCTCTGCACATTCCTGCAATGCAGTTATTTCCGATGTCAGGAATTTCCAGTTTATTAAAAAGTAGCGCTCACATTCATAGAGATCGGACTAGCAGATGGAGGAGCCACTTCAAAATATCAAAGTGCTAATTTTGCAATCTGAAGAAACATGCATGCTTTCCAAGGTATCGTTATACAGTATGCCTTGTTTGTAAAATTATTCAATGCTTATGTATGTTTTGTTGTAATATACTGTTTTAATCATCCACTAGGCTACACTGCAAAAATATTTGTAAATAAACAGTTTTCCGTATTTGGTGATTCATGTTCTTTTTTCTTTACTTATTTATGAATTTGAATTGCTTTATGGGATCTTTCCTCCAAAAGTCGAAAAGATTGAAAAGTGACTCTTGTTAACATTTTTAATAGTTTGAATTGGTATATTGTCAGTGGTTTGTGTTGTATGTTATGGTACAAAAATCTGGTAATAAACTGCTGGTAATTATTCTGTTATTTTACAGACTTAATTCTCTCTATATTCTTTCAAAAATATCTTGTCTCAAGCTACTAAAATGCCAATAAAAGCCACTTTATTAATCTGCAAGCAGAGGTAAAACTTCCATAATGCAACTCACAGCTGTAAATAAACAGAAAACACCATGTGAACCACAAAATACGGAACCTGTTAATTAACAGATATTTTTTACAGTGTAGATGCAATTTCTTTCAATCATCATTTTTGTTAATTGCATGAATTTTGAAGCAGTAAACACAGTTTTAAATGATTGTTAAGTGAATAACTGAATCAACAACATACACACAAGTCTGAAATAGAAATGCACAATCAGGAAATAAAATACACACATCATGACGTACAGTATTCAGAAATGTAATGCTGACTGTGTACAGACTTAAATACATTTCCAAGAAGATGCATGGTAAACTGATTTTTGTTAGTGCAATGTTGGAACAGATGCTTCAACACGTCTCCGACATTGACCAGTAAGCTCCTCCATTTATACCTTTCAAACATCATGACACAAAAGAGAGACATAGTATTTGTGCATTTATACAATGGAGGAAAGGTTTGTGAAGCTATGGAAACAGTGCTCCCACCTAATGTTTATCTGATGACAAGACAGTCAATGCAAAACAAGTTGGTTGCCATTGTTTTTTATGTTCTGCTTTCCAGAAGTCAGTTACATTTTTCTTAATGACATCACACATCGTTAAAGGTGCCAAGCCATTTGATTGGTAAGCATCTTTTTAGTTGGGAAGCAACTTTTTTTTTTCTTTTCCACTACCAATAAGAATTTACAGGTCAAAATCAAATAATCTTACTGATTATCATAACAGACAAAAATATTGTGTAGGCTGAACCCGCCATTAAGAGGACGGAAGAGGGCTTTTGGCAACTGCACACATATACACTCACCTGAGCGGTACTCAGGAGACAATCTCAGACAGACAGTCTCCAGGCCAGGCACTGAGCCATCCACAATTATAAGAAAAAACACCTGCATGTGTCTGTGTGTGTTTGGGATTCATGAGACGCCCTCTTTTATCAGCTGACCACATAGTTTTGGCCTTTGACTTTTTAACTTTTACCATTTGATAAGTGATTTATGTTTGTCTGAACAACTCATAATGTGTTTTGACAAGATGGTTTCCAAAGCTTTTTTCTATTGATATCTGAGATTTTGAACTTGTGAAAACTTTTGAAAGCCTCATTAGTGTGCAAGAATGTGTGTGTTTTGCCTCACAAAGAGGGTGTGATATTTGGGCTCATCTCTATTCTTTTTCCACATTTATGTGAAATGTAGATTTGTGGATTTGGCAAAGTTTTGAAGTGAACAATATCTGGTAATCGCTGCACAACAGCACCATCAATCTCTATTGCTTATTTGACCTGTCAGACCGCACCACGCGGGGCTTATATTCCTGTCTAAACACGCACCCACACGCACACGTGTGCACACACACACACACACACACACACACTGCTGGGTTTAAAGATATCCTTTTCAGATTGAGCAAGCCACTTTTTAGTTCTCTGTGCGACTGAGTGTGTGGTTGTGTCTGAGATTGTTTGCATGTGAGCAAGTGTCTTAGTGACGGGTAACAAGAAGTGGGCAATTCCTTGTTAACATGTAACTGAAACTCTGCCCGTATCCTAGCAACCATACTGGCCACTCCATGGTCTGTAGTTTCACCTTCAATACACCACAGCATCAAGAACACAATATCACCAGGGCTCCTAAAACCACACCATTGCAAGCACTTCAATTAAATAATTAAGGCCCTTGATTAGTGTTATATCAGCTAATCTGTTACATTAAGGGTGTTACGTATCGATTTCCTTTACTAGAAAATCAGTGTATGGAGTCAGTGTTATGTTTCTGAGGAAAGGTGGAAAGTGGCCCAACTGAGAATTGTCACTGAAAACTCGGTAGTAGAACTATTTGCTCCCTCTTTGTCAGTATGAATGAGTCTTTTGAGTACAAAGAATATACATTTTACATATAGATTTTACATTGACTTTTTAGGATTTCATTTCTTGATAGGCGGCACGGTGGCTCAGCGGGTAGCACTGTCGCCTCACAGCAAGAAGATCGCTGGTTCGAGTCCCGGCTGGGCCAGTTGGCATTTCTGTGTTGAGTTTGCATGTTCTCCCTGTGTTCAGGTGGGTTTTCTATGGGTGCTCCGGTTTCCCCCACATTCCAAAGACATGAGGTATAGATGAATTGAATAAACAAAATTGTCCGTAGTGTATGTAGTGTATGTATGTGTGTGTCTATGGGTGTTTCCCAATGCTGGGTTGCAGCTGGAAGGGTATCCGCTGCGTAAAACATATGCTGGAATAGTTGGCAGTTCATTCCGCTGTGGTGACCTCTGAAATAGAGACTAAGCCGAAGTAAAATGAATGAATGAATGAGTTTCTTGATAGGTAATTGGGAAAGGGACAGTTAAGTTTTGGACAGTTAGCCAAATGTAAACTGCATTGAAATTTTAAGCCCCTGGGGTCAACACTATATATTTGATATAACTTCTAAGAAAAGCAATACAAGATTAATAATGACAACATTCAGGTTTTGACCAACTTACTGCTGTATATACAGTATGCAATTGAATAAAGCGAAACAAAGTGTATCGAATTGTAAGGCATATAGAATTGTTAGTTTCTGTGACTGTCAGCATGAGCATCTGTTGTAGTCTCTTTTCCATGTAATACTATATATATATTCTGTTTGGTTGACCATTGTAAAATGAACAAACATGCAACTTTGTGGTTACTGAAATGCATTGAAAGCCCTGTAATGTACTATGTAATGAGCTCTACATTCAAGCGGAATATTCTTTAACTTTTGGCGACCATAATAAAAATGACAGATGCAAAGTGCTCAGCATTAAATAGATGCTCAGTGCCTAAACCATTTTTCACTTTTTGCACTTTATTAAAAGTTTTGACTGCCTCCAAATGCCATGGAGTTTGTACTCAAATAGGGTTGATGTGAAAGATCCATCCATTCGGGTTTTATTTTGCAGCTGTGTGGGGTGTGAACTCTGGAAGGTGGACTCCATATTGGCTCCTTTTGCACAGTCGCACAGTTATTTATTCTGAGTGAAAGCGTGGGAGTGTAATTGCTCTGAAGTGGACTCCATTTTGGCTCTGGTCACACAGTGGCACAGTAGGCCATTCTGAGGGAACAGGAGTGAGTTCAGCAGCACTGGAGTGGAATTGTCAGCATTCTTCAGCACTGCTGTCATCTTTAACCTCTTTACAGAGCCTCTTCACTTTGAGTTCTCACACTCACAGTCACACAAACACAAACAAGTGAGCATACACAAAGACAGACTGACACACCAGACACAAGAGGTGTAACAAGTAAACATTGCTTAAAATCGACACATGGAAACTGTGTAAGACTGACAGGGTGAGACGAAGTGAAAGTGCATCTGTGTGCACGTGTAATTCAGTAATAAATGGCTTCAGCCACAGCTCTGTTATTATTTAATTACTGCTTCCTTCCATCTCCGTGGCAACGTAATGTTTCCCTGATTGGTGTATGGTTGCCGAGTCACTTCCTCACTTCCTGACCTTAGTGAAGTGAGGTGAGGCGGAGGCTGTGGCTCAATGCTTAGCGAACTAGCTACCTAGACAGCATTTTTGGATGTCACAGACACCTACAAATGTTGTCTAAGAAGGTCATGGTAAGTATTGAGAAGCAACCGGAGTAAGAGGAGACTTTGGGATGACTGAATCACGCACTTCCTATGGTCAACCAAGGCTGGACACAAACACACACTCACGCCCTCTGTGGTGTTTAGTTTGTCAGGTTTTCAAGTTTGTCAAGCACAGCAGTGAGTAGTTTCGGTGGTGTGTGAGAATTCATGTGTGGGTGTTTGTGGAAGAGTGTGTGTGTGTCTGCACTGTACAGTACAGAGTTTTGCTGGTTTGGCCTTTTTCTTAACCAAAGTCAATTTTTTTTTTGCTTAGAGAAAATGTTGTTTAAATAGACCAAAGCTTTTTCTCAGCATGTTCTTGTAAATGTGTCTAATTTTTCACTTTAAGCTGTATGTTGATTTGAAGATCCATCCTGAGGCCATAGGTGGTCGTATTTAGATAGCTTATAGAAACACACAAGCTGGATAATCGTATGTTAAGATATGGTATCATTTATGACAAACTATTCATT
The DNA here is from genome assembly GCA_903798115.1 of Danio jaintianensis. Taxonomy (NCBI): domain Eukaryota; kingdom Metazoa; phylum Chordata; class Actinopteri; order Cypriniformes; family Danionidae; genus Danio; species Danio jaintianensis. The sequence continues at coordinate 3,067,815 of CAIGQV010019068.1, read as the reverse complement.
TTCTGTTTTTCACCTCATGTACTGTTATACATGAAGCTGTTTCATTGCAAAGTACTATCTTAAGGTCATCCAGTGAATTCCTATTGGTACTTTGAATATGGTAATTACAGTGTGGTGTCTGTTCAAATAACTGGTCAGAATGAACCATGAAGACAGTTTTATGTTTATCTTGTGATGTCAAATTTATAAATGATCACTTTTGATGAGTTGTGACGTTGAAATGGGTGTGTTGATTTGAAACTTGAAACACTGATCTATATGCAATATCTACAAAAAAACTATACTCAGCGTTGTAAATGGCAATTGTTTTGAATAGTAATTACACGGTTGTGATACCATGTGTAAATAGGTCATATACATTAATTTGGTGAGGTACTGGATATATTTAAAATAAGATCATCAGATTATTTACTTTATAAGTTCAAATAAACAGTCAATATCTTAATAATAAGTCATATTGAGAATTGACACTTAAACTGATGTTATGTTTAACATTTATGTTAACTGTTAACATACATTTTTGCCATTTTGAATTCAGATGTTAATTAGGTTTATTGTTAACTATATATATTGTCATGTAGTTTGATTTGCATTAGACTATCTAAATAAGTTGTACTGTCTGGCAAACTTGATGAGGTGAATGAAATAGAGGGGTTAGCAAGGGCTAATAGGACGCTTTCATCAGAGAGTGTGTCATGTTTATGGGTCAGACTTTCCCAGCCTGAATAGATCTAGTCTAAGCGGCATTGTGTGTGAAACACAGAACATAGTTTCTGGGCTTTTTGTCCCATTACAGCACTCATAATCACCACCCATTCTGATACACTAAGAACTGAGTTCTCACAGAGTTTTATTCCCGGAGGAATGTCTGCCACCCTGTGCGTATATATACATACGTGTGTGTCTTGGATGCTGCACAAATCAGGATCTGTTTGAAAGGGTTGAGTCTTTGAATGAAAGCTTAGTGTTGTTCTCTGGCTTACACAGTTGATCCTGTTCAGTGTATGCCCTCTAATCGGCTTTTGCTAATGTGAATTCTTCAACAATCACCCTCACTCTCTTTCTCTTTTATATCTCCATGTCCTTACCCTTCTCTTTCAGACACTAACAGGCATCACTTCTTTTCTTTACTTGGTTAATCACTCCATTGTTTTAGCCAATTAACTGCTCACATAAGGGCAGCATGGTGTGGAAATTATTTGTGTTGATTTTGTCTTTGTACTTTCTTTTTACCAGGTAGTGTCTAGTCACAAACACCAGACCTCCATATGTGCCTTTAAATTGATCTTTCTTTGTTCTTGGAGGGTGTGTGCGTGTGTGTGTCCATGTGTATGTGTTAGGTTGTAAATTCCTGTGTTTAGCCAGTGTGTGCAAAGTGTCCAAAGGTTAAGTTAGCAAAGGTGAGATGTCCTTAGGGTCACTGGTGAAAGTTGTAGGCTGGCTTAACACTGAACACCTGGGCTTAGCCCTGACTGATAAGGACCACACCTTGTGTGTATCCCTTTAAAAAACAAATTAGTTAAAAGTGATAAAAACGTGCAGACATAAATGAGAAAAAGTTGTTTGTTAATTTTGATATCACACCAGCAAGCAACTGTTACAATTGGCAATTACATTTGAGTGCTTCCATTTAGTGGTCTGTTTAGAATAGGGGTCAGATTTACTTTTTTTGCCATTATAACATTTATGTCAGGATTTTCCAAACACACGCAGTGAATAATCCGTGGCCACTGTTATTTTTGCGCCTGACTTATATGCATTTGTGGGAGTTTCCCTTTCAGATGCAAATTTGTCAGGAGGAGAGTAGATAAAACACACAATGCAATTTACTAACATTTGCACATTTGCAGTTCCACCCGAACTGTCAAATAGTGAACTATATCGCATTAGGTGCAGCTTAAGTGAACACAAAAAAGGCGTGCAAATAGCTGAGAAAATGTTGCACCACGTGGTATGTCCTAAGTTTGCTAGCTACTCGCAAAGCTCTCTATATTTATCCTCTATGCCACTTTGCACTGTGCTTGGTATATATCGCTGGTATATAATATGTAAATGAGATGTTTCATCTGTGTTCTTTCATTTAAGTGTTCAGTGAATCACCCACAGAAATTTTTATGCTAATCAGCAATGTTTTGTAATTGCAGTCTTGTGCAGATTTGTCATTTAGTAAAAAACACACACACACACACACACACACACACACACACACACACACACACACACACACACACGCGCATGCACACACACACACACACACACACACACACACACACACACACGCGCACACACACGCACACACACACACACACACACATGTTTGTTTTTGTGAAAAGTGGGTACATTACATAGGCTTCCATTGATTTTATACAGCACAAACCGTATTTTGTATTGCCCTAACCCCACCCTACGCCTAAACCCAACAATCACAGGAAACAGTGTACAGCTTTACTCTCTGAAATAAACTCATTCTGTGTGATTTATAAGCTTTTTGAGAAATGAGGACATCAGCTGTGTCCTCATATTTCACCTCCTTTTTGTAATACCTGTGTCATACCTATGTCATTATACAGACTTGTGTCCTGACATGTCACAAAACACGTACACACGCGCACACGCGCGCACACACACACACACACACACACACACACACACACACACACACACACACACACACACACACACACACAAATGGAATCTCTGCTAAAATGACTCATTCATTCATTAATTTTCTTTTTGGCTTAGTCCCTTTATTAATCAGAGGTCGCCACAGTGGAATGAACCGCCAACTTATCCAGCATATGTTTTACGCAGCAGATGCCCTTCCAGCTGCAGTATTGCTACAGTAGTTCAGTCCCATAAAAACAGGCTCTGATTAACTCTAGTTCAAGATTACAGGTAACGTTTAGCTTAAAGCTGTAAAAAAAAGAAACATTTATTGTGCAATCACATATTCAAATGACACGTGAAACACAGTAAAACATGGTTTTGGAATATTTTCGTATGGGAAAAAAATGTGATCATGTGAAGCTTGGGCTTGTGTGCTTTTTCTGTAAGGGCAGTTGATTAAGAGTTTCTTCAAATTAATGAAATGAAACCTATGCGGTGAGAAGCTGTTTGCAACAATTTCAGTAAATGTGTAAGATAAAGTCATAAAGTGCTGCAAATAGCTGTCTAACTGTTTGAGTATATTGTTTAATTTTTGCAGGGTTGCAGTGAGTGTAGTTGGAAAATAGAAAATGGTTTAATTTCCCAATGTTCTTGATGTTATTGGTGGGTAGAATGAGACAATTAAAATGAAACTAGCAAAATCTGACTCTGCATTTTCCTAAATACATTCCCCATAACAAGCTGTTGCAGACAAATCATAGCGCTTTAACAATTCCAAGTTCATTTGGCTTCTTAGAAGAGCTCATCATCTCATCATATTCTCGTAAAAATTCCTCATGAGAAAGGCTGTTTTTATGTTCATTGGAACACCTGAGTGGCTAGCTCCTGTTTTTTTTTAGCGCTATTAAATCAAAGGCAAAATGAGTACTTTACTATGTCATATCTCACATCTCCCCGCTTTGGGCTCTGCTCAAGTACTGTGAGGTATTATATCATCATAAAACAGCATCATAATGGCCACCTAAAGAGATAGCGAAAAGGAGGAGAGAGATTGTTTTGAAAGAAAGGATATTACCAAATGTTTCCTGGAGACCACCCATAGCCTGAAAAGCTGATCCTCTTCTTAGTCTCTGGGGCTCTAAAGCTGCCTATTTATGATCAGGCACGGTGGGAGGCAGATATGTACGGTGACACTTGATTATGTGTCTGTCAGCTCTGTTTCTGGCTTCCTGGGTGTGTGTATGTGTAACAGTAGCTTAAGGGATGATGTAAGCGGGTTTTCTAATTGCAGGGTGATACAAGGGTGTGTCAGATCTCGCTGCCCCAGGGAGCATTAGGTGTGTGTGTGTCCTCAGGTAACAGAACGATAGAAAGACTCTCTGGTATGTCTTTCTGGAGGTGTTTGCATAGATACCAGATAAATGTTATTTTTTTCGCACTTCCACATCCTTTTGCTCCTCAAATAACCTCTGTAGAACTGCCGCTACATATGAAGAACATGAGATGCCGCAATTTAAAAACCTCAAAAGAGAACAAGGGAGATTTAAGTTGGCCTTTTTTTCTTTGGGGTCAGAGCACAAGGCACTGTAATTAGAGTTTTTGGAGAAATAAATTGCTTTTTACTCAAGTTGCTGCATTAAAGGCTTACCTTTAAGGAAAGTGATATATCTGGCAGTCATTCTCTTTCACTATTATAAATGTGTAAAATGTGTGTGGTCTTTCTTTTTTCAGCTTTCACTGGTACAGGTTTTGTCTTAGAAATCATTATTAGTTTATTCTGTTGTCACACTGAAGTTGAAGTCAAAAACAAAAAAAAAGCTAGTCTAATTAATTATCATTTATAAAGTCTTATTCATTTTGTGTCCACTACAGCTACCCCTAAACATAACACTGACAGAAACTTTCAACCCAGGCTCATTCTGAAAACGTACAGCTATATACATTTCTGGAGAGTGCCAAATATATCCTAGGAGCTACGTTTTTTTGCAGTTTTTGTTTTCGCGAATCCACCAGAGGCCGCTGTGTACGCGTTTTCAGATCTTAAATTTATCTTGCGAGTGCCATTCGCACCTGCTGTTCTCGTGTAAATCCACCAGAGGCCGCTGTCCCACCCTCCTCCTTCCCTAAACCCAACCAATAGTGTTTTCAAAAACAACGATTGACCCGCCCACCCCTTCCCTAAACCCCACCGACAGTTTTCCAAAGCAATCCAGAAAAAGAAAAGCCCTCGCCTGATTTTTACCACGTTTTCAGATTTTACCACATTCTTACGTTGTTATTTACTTGCTTCTTTTACTTTTTGGCTTCTGTTTTTGTCTTACCTGCTTTCTGGAACCGTTCTTTGCCACACTCGAACCCCGTCGTCGTGGTCAACTCCTCTCAAGTCCGCTGACGTACATGGCAAGCTAACTGGACAAACTGGTAAAAGCGGGAAAGCCGTCCATACGGAGGTAAGGGGTCAGCTGGTAAGTGCGAAAAGGAATGGCATCAAACTGCCCGTAGCATTCGTTTTAAAGATGAAATGCATCCATACGTACTTCTGGCTACATCATTTGCGATCTCCAGAAATGTATATACGGCTACGGTTTCAGAATGAGCCTATGTTGGAAACTTTTTTTGCAAACTTACATCGTTCCACAATGTCAAAAATGTCAGGTTTTACTTTTCTTGTGTGGACATTTGGCCATCACATACACACATACACACACTTACTTAGTTCTCTAAATAAGGACATACAATCGACTACTGGTTTATATAAAGATAATTATAATTTCTAACTGAAACCATAAACTCATTTATAAAAATTTTAATTTAATATTTTTAAATATTTTCTAACCAAACTAAATATTCAATGAATTACAATAAATAGTTTATAGAATTGTCAGAGATAGCAAAGTATGACATTTATGCAAGGATTTGTTTTTAGGTTTCACAAATTCAGTATTTCAATAAGAGATTTTAGTTTAGTTTTTTTTTTTTTTAGTAAAGCAATACCAGTAATTGTTGATCTTGTGTGGAGATTTTTTTTGTCCTTATGAGGAGAACAGCACATAAATCATACAGAATGTAAAGGTTGGGGATAAGAGAACAGAATATGCAGTGCAGTATAAAAATCATAATATCTATGGGAAGTCCCCTAAAAACATGAAGAACTGATGTCTGTGTGTGCGTGTGCGTGTGTGTGTGTGTGTGTGCGTGTGTGTGTGTGTGTGTGTGTGTGCGTGTGTGTGTGTATGCGTGTGCATGTGTGTGTGTGTGTGTGTGTGTGATTGCAGGAATGTGCATTTGAAAGGAGGGAATGAGGAGAGAGGTAGAGAATGACACCACTCTACCTGTTGAAACAAAACACAAATGTAATAAAGGCTCTGCTGACTTTTGTTTTGTGTGTGTGGCGGGGGTTAACAGGAAAGGTTCAAAAGTTCACATTAAATAGGTTACTGTGTGTTTTTATGATTCATTGCATTGTTATGCCTCTGTGGTGTTTGGAAACAAACACTCATCCACACACATTCCCAGGTTTCTTCAAATGACCCAAACAACTTCAAATGACTGTGAAGAGTCAATGATTCATTGGTATGATATTATACAAAAAGGGCGTCTGAGGTTTATTGTGCATAATGTTTTACTCACAGTTTAGTTTTCACTTTGTGGAGGTTGAGGGAAAGGGATGATGAGAGGAGGTGCAGTAGTCTGACGGGACGGCAGCGGTAAACGAGAGTTACTGCAGTGAGAGTGACGTGCTAAACAGAGGGGTGGAGACACTTGTCTTTTCAGAATGAAGGGAATCGCCATGACAGCAATTAACAGCCCAAGGCTCCCCGCACTGGGTCAGTCTGCACAGAGAGATGAAAGTGTGTTTGTGCATGCATGTATGTGTGTGTGTGTCAGAGAGTGTGTGAGCCCCCCAAAAGCCGTTACTCAGCAGGGGGGAGAGAAATGAACTAATGAACATTTAGAGGAGTGAAACTTTTGCAAGACAGACATGTGTCATCCACAGAGGGTTGATGAACTGATAAACTGAACTGTGACTGTTATTAGGGAGAATCCATGTGTCAGCTATTAACACATGGGTTTAATGAATACAGACATCCCAGCATTTAACAACGAATTTAAAGGGTTAGTTATCATTTGAAAATTTTGCAACCAAGGTTTGTGAAAAACGTATGTCTGTGAATAGGGCTGAGCGATTAATCAAAATTAAATTGTGAACATGATTGAGCAAAGCTGTGATTGCCATGCACATCTTGTCAGGGAACTACAGGTTGTGTGATCAGTATTAAATCTCCTCCGAAAGCCAGAGGGCGCTCTCGTGCTAAAACTCCTAATGCCCACAAGAAGATTTTACTAGCATTACAGGTGTTATGATTGGATGTGGCCATAGATATATACACTAGATACCGCATACGGACCCTGAGCATGCGTCAATAGCGCCGCCACATTTGTACAGTGCTCCCAGGACAAATGTAATTCAACTGCACTAGTCAAGACAGTGTGCCAATGTGAAAATGCTAGACTTTAGCGCTGCTTACGGGCGTAGTAACGAGCAAACAAAGAAAACAAAGCACAAAGGCAGAATATTTCATAGGTAAGATTTCGTTTTTTACGTTTTTTGTATGTTACAAACTTTTGTACTCAACAAGTAAGGTTATTGATGATAATACAGTCACTTACTGCACTCATCATAAGGCAAAGTAGCATCAACTTGCACTGAATTCTAGGCTTATGCTAGTTTTGTTGAATAAAATCAGCAAACAATGAAAAAGAAATATGACAACAAGATGCTGCTGTGCCAGAAACTTGTATCATTGTCGGCTAAGTGAACGAGTCGTTCATAACGGGGATTCATTCACAAACGAATCGCTCCCTCCGTTAGAATGAGAAGTGAAAGCAGGAGAGGTGGGGTGTTTCAGGACATGGATTAGATCAAATTTAACAGGGAGGGAGGATAATACATTTACATGCACACAAACACACACTTTACCGGCAATGCCCGTCCGGTCACTTGTCCCTTGATGTAGAAAAGTGATGTAAAATTATAATTTTCGTAATTGAAAAAAATATTTGCGTACTGACCACCGGGGAAACTCCAGATCATAGATATATGTATATATGTGTATATCTCTGGCTCTGGATGGCCATAGTCCTCCACTGCACCTTGGTCCCGCATTCATTTCAAAGGAGCGCTACCCTGTACTAAAATGGCGGCTCTATTGACGCATTCCTTCCAATACACAACAACAGGGTAGGCGACATCTAATGTAAATATCTATGGGATGTGGCAACAGAGGTAAAGTTCCAAATGCAGCATATTTATTATAAAGAATGGTCAGCAGGCAGGGGTCAGAACAGAAGCAAAACAGTGATGGCAAGTGTGTGTGTGTGTGTGTGTGTGTGTGCGTGTGTGCGTGCGTGCGTGCGTGCGTGCGTGCGTGCGTGCGTGCGTGCGTGCGTGCGTGTGTGTGTGTGCATGTGTGTGTGTCTGCGTGTGTGTGTGTGTTCATGAACATCAGGTGTGAGGTGTTGAGAAATAAGGGAAGTGTAGTCCGGTTCGTTGGCAGATGTGATGTGTAGAGTGCCCTCTAGTGTGTATGGTGACCGTGACAGCAGGTCTGGCTGCAGATTGACTGGATGTGCACTCTCAAACATGCATTCTCAGGTACATGTGCTTTTAATGCCTTATTTCAATTACTCAGCTGAAGTTATGGAGTTTGGAGTAAAAAGATGTTATTATTTGTGGTCTTTTGATGTGCAGCATTTACAACATAGAGCCATAGTTGACTGAGAAGGTACGCAAAGAGTTGCTATTATCACATCATTATTGTCCGATTAAATAAAATTTCAATAGATTGAAATTTCAATTGATTTTGAATAGTTTATCAGTGTACTATGGCTCTGTGTGGTAAATGCTGCTTCATCTGAAAGCATGCTCTGAAGATTTACTAGAACTGGCTTTACTGGACAAATGCTTATGCAAATCACATTCAATTAACTGCCCTGCCCTACCTGTGGTGATATTTTTGTAACAATGATAATGTTAATGATAATGATAATGATGCCATATCAAAAGCACAATACTGTACCAGGTGAGCTGCCAAGCAAGTTTAGTATAAATTTGAACATTCGTGTAAACATTCACTATAGTAAAAGTGTTTTGAGTTGATAGCTTAGTGTTGTTCTAGGGAATGTTTTTATTAATTTATAATGCAGTAAGACCTGTATAATCATAATTTGCTTGATTATGAAGGTTCTATTTACTATTAAGATGCATTTCTTGTAAATCTGATCTCAAATAGACAACACTAAATACTGGTATAAATAGGGTCTCTAAGGTTTTGAGCTAATCCACCTGCAGAGGTAGCGGAATATGCATCTGATCAGATTATAGTGCAGATCTTCATGTGGTCAAATGTGTTCAAACATCCACCTACTCTCTGCCTCCTACCTGACCTAATTATAAGCAATTTAAACAACAGGGTCCTGATTTACCGGTCCTGATTGTAAAATATCCATAGCGTTTACCATAGCGTTCAGCATAGTTAATACAAGATGTAAAAGATGTAAAACTGAACATGTCTCCCTCATCTACTTTTAACAGGACCAAAAAGAATAAAAGTTTGTGTTTTACTGCCTCTACTTATTTTCAACTGACAATTGAAGTGTATTGTACATACCCTATAGAGACGTTTTTGGAGTTTTACAAAAAGGTTAATAGTTTTTTTTTTTTTCCAATTTAGCTTTTTTTGCGGGCGGCACAGTTGCTCAGTGGTTAGCACTGTTGCCTCACAGCAAGAAAGTTGCTGGTTTGAGTCCCGGCTGGGCCAGTTGGATTTTCTGTGTGGAGTTTACATGTTGTCCCTGTGTTTGCGTTGGTTTTCTCGGGTGCTCCGGTTTCCCCCACAGTCCAAAGACATGCAGTATAGGGGAGTTGAATAAACTAAATTGTCCATAGTGTGTGTGTGTGTGTGTGTGTGTGTGTGTGTGTGTGTGTGTGTGTGTGTGTGTGTGTGTGTGTGTGTGTGTGTGTGAGAGAATGAGTGTGTATGGGTGTTTCCCAATACTGGGTTGCAGCTGGAAGGGCATCCGCTGCGTAAAACATATGCTGGAATAGTTGTCGGTTCCTTCCGTTGTGGCAACCTCTAAAATAGAGATTTGCAGACATGTAAGTTATTCATTCATTCATTTTCTTTTCGGCTTAGTCCCTTTAATAATCTGGGGTCGCCACAGCGGAATGAACCGCCAACTTATCCAGCATATGTTTTACGCAGCGGATGCCCTTCCAGCCACAACCCATCTCTGGGAAACATCCATACACACCCATTCACACTCATACACTACGGACAATTTAGCTTACCCAATTCACCTATACCACATGTCTTTGGACTTGTGGGGGAAACCGGAGCACCCGGAGGAAACCCACGCCAACACGGGGAGAACATGCAAACTCCACACAGAAATGCCAACTGACTCAACCGAGGATTGAACCAGTGACCTTCTTGCTGTGAGGCGATTGTGCTACCCACTGCGCCACCGTGAGGCCATGTAAGTTATATATAAGTATATATAT
>CAIGQV010019068.1:2984135-3007900 GCA_903798115.1 Danio jaintianensis | reverse complement strand
CGCCACAGTGATTGAACCTTACCACGTCGCTGGTGAGAGGTTTGCCAGGCTCCGGCGTGAGCGCACCATCATCACCAGAGACGCAGCCCACCAACGTGTCCCCTGGCCCTAACTTACCTTACTTACCTGTGAAGCACTTAAAGGCTTATTTATATTTTTTGGGGAGTCGTACAAAATACACCTAGTTAAGATACTAGGAATTTTAAATTACGACAGTACGTTGGGAAGCGTGCAGTCCCGATAGGGAGGACGCTGCGGAGGCCACCTGCTGCCCAATGGGGAGACCTGGTGGCAGGAAGACATATGGACTAACCCTGAAAAGGGGAAGAACACATATGAAGGATGGTTAGCGGGGAGGGAAGACACGGGCCCGCCTAAGAGGAGGAACTACACCGTGGCTGAGTGAAGCATATGGGATCGTCAGTGGGGATCGCGCATAGCAGGCACCTATACCCAGAACGTGGGCTGACCAAGTGGGCATACCAACTACGTAATGGGCCAGGCACCTGACTCCTCCGCTGAGTCAGATGCTGGGGGCCTCGGAGGAACTCTGTAGGGTTCACCAAATGGGGAACTCAACTGAACAGAGTGAATAAGACGAATCTCTGTGTTAGAGAGAAAGGCGCAGCAAGCGTGTTTCAACACCGTACTGAATTTTCTCATTCACTGGCGTATCCAGCACACGTGAGGAAAATCAGCCCACTCAAAGATATAGAATTTTTACAAATGTATTAGGTGTCGCCCAGCCCGCAGCTCTACAGATGTCTGTTAGAGAGGCGCCGCGTGCTTACGCTCAAGAGAAGGCGATACTCTTAGTCGAGCGCGCTCTCACTCCCGGGGTACACGGCTCACCCTGGCATAGAAAAGCGAAGGAGATGGCATCCACTATCCAGTGGGCCAACCTCAGAATGGATACGGCACTTCCCGTCTGCCGATCATAACAGAAAAGGAGCTGCTTAGAGTCGTAAGCTCTAATGCGGTCACAAGCGCCGAGCGCGAACAGGACACAGCAAAGAAAGGGGCTGGGTCTGCCTCCTCCGTGGGCAGCGCTTGCAGGTTCACTACATAGTCTAAAGAAGCGCTGTAGGAACCTCGGGCACCTAGGTGGGCCGGGGTCTCAGGAAAACGTGAGAGTGGGCCGGCCCGAATGCCTCCAGATACCCGACCCTCTTGACCGATGCCAACGCGACCAGCAGAGCTGTCTACCTGGACAGAAAACTTAAAGATACTGAGTCGAGTGGATCGAGCAGACCTCTCCCAAGAGAGATCTCCAAGTGGGTATGAGAGGGGGACAGGATTGATTTAATTAACCAGCGTCTCGCGCCTCTGGGAACTGGATGATGAGGCGATGCTTTCCCAGCACGCCGCCATCCCCGCGTCCTCAGAGCGAGGATGATCGTAACGCCAACCCCTCAGTGGGAAGGGGACAGCCTTAGCTCAGCAAACTGAAGGAGGAAAGCATCACACTGATCTGGCATGTCCGGGGTCCTTCTCGGAGAGAAGTACACCACACAGCGAATAGACTCCACTTCAGGGCGTAGGCATGCCTCGTAGAGGGTGCTCTAGCCTGAGTGACGGTGTTAACCACCGAACCGGTAAGTCACCTAAGTCCTCCACGCTCCATCTATGGACCATCAGAGATCTGGGCGCGGGTGCCAGATGGTGCCTGTTCCAAAGAAGAAGGAGCTTCTTCAAAGGGATATGGCAGGGAGGGGCCGTCACGAGGAGAGAGCTGAAATACAGATCACATTGAGCCAGAGGCGCAATAACAGATCTGGTCCTCGTCCTCCCTGACGTAACACAGTATCTGCGAGTAGGCTCACTGGAGAGAAATGCGTATTTACGCACGCCCAGGGGCCAGCTGTGTTAGCCAGCGCGCAGAGCGCACCTATAACAGCTGGACAGCCGGGGGTGGAGTCTCAGTTTTCCCGGGCGTGAACTGCCGTGAGAGCGCATCGGCTGCACGGTTGAGTTCGCCGGGGGAAAAAAAAATGGCACGCAGCGATTCTGCCGCGAATGACTCCGGAGGAGCAGACGGCGAGCGAGCTGAGACATGCGGCGAGAGCGGATACCCCCTGTGCGGTTGATATACGCCATCGTCGCCGTGCTGTCCGTCCTGACCAGCACGTGTTTCCTCTCTAGCACCGGTAAAAACAGTGCAGCGCGAGATACACTGCCAACAGCTCCAGGCAATTAATATGCCAATGCAACCGGGTTCCTTCCACGGACCCGCAGCTGCATGCCCGCAACACACGTTGTTCTAGAGGCACACAGGCCTGTAGAAACGCAGGGTCCATCCAGAGGCTGAGGGCACGGCGACACAGCGGAGTGACCCGCGTGCCATGCATATGCCCCAGGAGCCTCTGAAATTATATCAGTGGGACCACAGTTTTCCTGTCGAACTCTCTCAGACAGGTCAGCATCAGCCCAGCGCGCTCTCGAGGGAGGCGCGCCGTCATGGTGATCAAGTCCAGCTCCAACCCGAGAAAAAAGATGCTCTGCACGGGGGCGAGCCTACTCCTTTCTCGGTTGACCCGAAACCCCAACAGGTCGAGGTGCCGGAGCACCCAGTCCCTGTACATAATTAATTGATCCCGCGAGTGAGCTAAAAAGCCAGTCATCGAGATAATGGAGTATGCAGATGCCCGCGAGCCGAAGGGGCATTAGTGCATCCTCCGCGAGCTTCGCGAAAACAAAAAAACTCCGCGGAGACAGGGAGAGCCAGAAAGGGAGGACTTTGTACTATCATGCTCGACCCTCGCACGCAAACCGCAGCCGGTGGCGTGGGAAAATGGAGAAATGAATGTACGTGTCCTTCAGGTCTATCGCTGCAGACCAATCCTGAGGACGGACGCACCGGGGGATGTGCTCCTGCATGAGCATTCTGAGCGGCTGCTTGTAAGGCAGCGGGTCAAAATGCGCAGAACTAGGATTGGTCATAACCCACTGCTCTTTTAGGGTACGATGAAGTACAGACTAAAAAGCCCATACCTCATCTCGGCTGGAGGGACCGGCTTGATTGCATCCTTCGCCAGGAGGACAGCAATCTCCTCGCACAAGAGAGGGGCGGACACAGGGCTGACACCTGGTGTAATACACGCCCGTGAACTTGGGGGACCGTTTAGCGAACTGAATCGCATAGCCGAGTCTGATTGTCCGAATGAGCCATCGCGACGGGCTAGGCAGCGCTAACCTGGCTGGCAGAGCCCACGCGAGTGACATCATCGGTGCAATCACTGACGCACCAGCGGTGAGGCAGCACGGGATGGGAGAGCTCACCCCGGGAGGCATGCGTCCCAAGGAAGAGCGGAAGTTAAGAGGTTTAATCTTAACTTCGTCCCAAGAGCCCGCAGGGCGGCTAGGAGTGCTTCGCGGTCCGTACTGGACTTAGCGGCGCCCTGAGGCGGGGGGGTGGTGATTGTCTGTGAGGTGCTCAACGCTGCCGCTTAACCAGTTGAACGGACAGGGCGGCGGAGCAGATTTTGGAGCCACAGGCGAGGGCCCTCGGCGAGAAGCAGCCAAAGTGCACGAATCGACGGGGAGAGCGGTTTTTGAGCCCGCCGATCGCACTTGGCTACTCTTTCACCGAAGTGAATTCCTGGGTGAACTCACCCCGGTGTCGCCGAACAGGCCAGCCTGGGATATGGGTGTGTTAAGAAAGCAAACTTTGTCAACGACACGCATATCTGCCAGGTTTAGCCAGAGGTGGCGTTCCTGGACCATTAGTGTGGTCATCGTCCTTCCCAGGGCACTCGCAGCTGACCTGGTGTTTTTAGAGCAAAGTCGGTTGCAGTGCGTAGTGCATTAAGCCTGGGTCGGAACCTTCCTCGTGCCGCTGGGCCAGCGCTTGCACTAGCCATAGCAAGCAAAACGGAAGCAGCCTGGCCCGCAGCAGTGTAGGCTCTGGCCCTGAGGGACACAGACAACCTACACGCTTTGGACGGGAGCCGAGGCTAACCACGCCAGGAAGGGGCACCCGCTAGCACACTCGACCTGGGGTTTTGCCTCATACCCCCTGGCTGCTCCGTCATCGAGGAAGGTGAGGGCGGAGCGCACGCAGACCGGGCAGAAAAAGGTGCCCTCAGCGCTGCGTGAACTTACTGTGCACCTCAGGGAAGAAGGGGACGGGAGGCTTAGTGGGTTTCCTCTTCTTATCCTCCATGTAACACCCGTCTAATCGGGGGACAAGCCATCTCCAGCCTCGTCGCCGAAGCAGCCCGGGTTAGCACGGCCATCATATCAGATGCCATATCTGGAGCCTCGCTTACCACCCCTGAGGGAGGAAGCGGGTCCGAATTGTCATCGGAAAATGACAGCCCACCCTCCGATGCAGCGATGGACATCTGGTCCTCGGTGTCATCGAGTGAGAGGGCGACCCTCCCGAAGGATGGTGCGCTTCTCTCACTCGAAGCTTGGATGGAGCGCGCTGAGGAATGGGAGGTCCGCAAGCCCGAGGGCGGCGGATTGACCCCCACTGTGACCCTCAGATCTGCCCGAGTGCCAACCGCTACTTGCGGGGGACAACAGGGGTGGTTCGTCCTTTTGCAAGAGCGAGCCGCGATCTTAGCTGCGCAACAGACATGCCATCGCAGTGATGGCATGCGCTGCCCGCGAGCACCGCATTAACATGCTGGTCCCCCAGACATGCAATACAGTGCTCGTGCCCATCATCCGTGGACAGGAAACCACCGCATCCAGAAACGCACGGTCGGAGCGACGTCTTTACAAAGACGCGCTGCCCGACCGTGTTGCTCTTTTTAGGAAATTTGCTTAAATTTATACGCACCGCTCTTGAAGTACCGGTCCAGCGAAACGCCCAGGGACAGGAGAAACCCAGCTCGACCACCGCTGCTCGCGTTGTTGCTCACGCTGGAACCGGGAGAAATCAGCCTCTCAGAAGACGGCAGCTTTCTCTCACTCTCTCTCTCTCGAACAAAGTCGGAGGATGACAGCAAAACGTCTCTTTCAGACTGCACATGAGGCTTCTGAAAGCGAAAAGGTGTGGTTGTGTGGCACAGCCGGCATTCTTATTCACAAGCTGATTATGATTGCTGCCAGCTGTGCACGCTGACACCGCCAACTCATTGGCATTTCATTGGCCCGTTTAATTACTCTTCAGAATGATTGGCTTTCTGACGAAATCCCCATAGTGGAAGTTTCCACATAGCATTGTAGTTCCTCTCCCGCTGGGGAACAGATCTTCACCAATCACAGGCCACAAAACTTTATAAAAATCAACAGGAATCCCATCAATGCCAGGTGATTTGCCATTCTCCATGCTCATCATGACTGTATATAATTCATCTTGTGATAAAGGAGTCTCAAGCATTGCATTGGATTTATCATCAACTTTAGAGAGATTTTCAAAAAAAATTAAGTTTTCAATATCACTCTGTAATACTTCACATTTATATAAAGATGAGTAAAAATTAACAGCATATTTGCGAATCTTACTAGATTCTGTAATATCTTCTCCTGTAGCAGATTTTAATGAATGTATTATGCGACTTTTACCATTTTTTTTTTCGAAATTTAAGAAAAATTTTGACGGTGCATCCCTTTCTGAAATGTTCTGAAAACGAGAGCGAATTAAAGCACCCTTTGCTTTTACACCCAATAGATCTGCTAGTAAATCTTTTTTGGCTTCACTTTCTTCAAAATCAGCACTATTATTTGTAGAAGCTGTTGTATTTAAAAGTTCTGTTATATTTTTTTCTAACTCTTTCATTGATTGCATTGTTTCTTTAGTAACATTAAAGGTTTACTCTTTACATAACTGTTTAATTAGTATTTTCCCCACAATCCCACCATTGTTGCAGTGAAGAATACATTTGTTTTTGTTTTTTTTAATTTTCCCAAAACACAGAAAAATAATCTTTAAAATTTTCATCATTTAAAAGTGATATATTAAAATGCCAGTAGGCACTTTTTATTTTCACAGAATTGACAAAAATCTTACAAATAACCAAACAATGGTCGGAAAAACCAACGGGAATTATACGACAGTCTTAGACATAATTCACGTAAAACTTAAACAAATAAAACCTGTCAAGTCTTGCTATTGAAATATGATTATCCTTACTATGTGCCCAAGTATATTGTCTATCTTTTAGATATATAAATCACATTAATCACTAACTTCTACTAAATTCTTCATTTCTTTCTGTGAAGCACTGTGTGGCTCTAAGTGATTTCTATTTATTTTGTCATTTTCTGTGCAATTAAAATCTCCACCTAAAAACAATAAATCCTCTGAATCCACATTATTAATAACCTCACTACATTTCTTTTAAAAAATAATTCTTTCAGCTCCTTTATTAGGAGCATATATGTAAAAAAAAAAAAAAAACATTGTTGCATTTTCAAATTTAACTTTGACTTTCAAAAAACGCCCATTAACTATTTCTTCTTCTTCAACAGAAAGTGGAGACACTGTTTTGGAGAACAAAATAGCTACTCCTCCGCTGTTGTAAGACAAATGGCTCATAAAAATCTGCCCATCCCAATCTTTTCTCTAATTTATTTCATTAAGACTGTCACTATGTGATTCTTGAATAAAAGTGACATCTAGGCGTTTCATTTTTATAAATTCAAATAAACACATTCTTTTCTGACTGTCTCTAGCACCATTTATATTAAGAGTTCCAATGTTAAAAACTCTCATAGAAAATGATCTTTTAAGAATAAAAGAAACAATTAGAAAAAATGCAACTTTAAACAAAATCAAATTACACCAAATCTGGTTTCTCATCATTAAGGAGTTTTTTACCCACCAATTTCCTTAGATGATAAACCTCTGTGTTTATGAATGCACCTTCTTTTGTCATAATCTTTACATCTTTCACGAAAGCAGAAAGATCTTGAAAATAATCCTCAGCCTCCACATTTGGTAAAAATTTAGTTTCCCTCAGAAACTTACTAATTTCTTCAGCTGTATATCTTTGTGTCTGATTTTCATTTTCATTTTGTGACGATGAAAAAGAACAAACTGAAGAACTGGAATCTGAAGAATCAGCATCGTTATCTGAAATTCTATAATCAGCTTTAATTTTGTCTTTTTTTGCTTGTTTGATCATTTTGCTTTCACCAGCTTTTTTTCTTTTATGAGGAACTTTAAAGATTTGCTCTGGTTCAACTTCCATTTCCACTATCCCTTCACCTGTACTTTCCTTAGTTGTTCCAACTGCGGAAAACGTTGCCACTTGGCCACTTGGGCCAACCTCAGAATTAACTGAGATTCGAACAGCAGAAGAACCTGCTACTACCTCTGCCATAGTAGGGGCCACTGCACCTGCCCCTACTCTCTCCTTAGAGACTGCAGCATCAGCAGCAGCGGCATCCACCGCGACAGAAGCATCCTCAAAAGACTCGCCCTGTAAGTCTTTCTGACCTGCCTCACCTCCACTTGGACACGCACGTATTAGATGACCGATTTTTCCGCACCCGAAACATTTTATTATGCTCTCGGATGTTGCGTAAATTGTGTAATTAAACCCGTCTACTTTCACATTAAACGACAGGTTTAGTTCGTCATTGTTGTCTTTCAGAATCATATAAACTTGTCTTCTGAAAGACATCACGTTTTAGCTAAGGTGATTTACACCCAAGAGCTATTTTCCTAATCGGTGAAACTAATTTGCCAAAAGAAGACAATTCTTTTGCAATACATGCATCGGAAACAAACGGAGGTATGTTTGACACTGTAATTTTCCTAGATGGACTACTAAGAGGAAGTACAGGTATGAGTTCGTCATTTATCACCACTCCTTTTTGCATATACTTTCTCATTAGTTTTTTCTATCGTGTTCAAAAACAAAACAACCGCATTGGTCATCCTAGAAGCTGAAACCACTGACGAACATCCCACAACTTCACAAACCGCTAGAATACAATCCTCCACACTGGCCTTGCACATGATTTTAATTCCATGACGCCGAGTCAAACTTTCACAATTCGCGTCTCCTGACGACGCCATACCTCCCGGCAACAAAACACGCCGGGAGTAAACTCACTACACTCACAAAGTAAAAAACCTGCAAACAAATTTTCTCAATTTTCTGATTTATTTCTGTCATTGTTAACTTTGTGTTTTGTAGTATTTGTCATACTGTCATCGACAAAATACATGGAAAATACTTGCAGAGTTGTTAGTGCACTTAAGTAGAGATTGTTCCACAGATGGGAGAGAGCACACGTCTCCACTTCAGTGCACTGTCATCTGCACAGGTTTTTACAAGTGAGGTAAATTCTATTAAATCAATGATAGTAAACAAAGAACATGACAAGTCGTACGTGGTACTGCCTGTGTGACGGTGCTGGCCAGATTTCAATGAGGATAGAGCTTTCTTAATATCAGCCTCCACACTCGCTGTTGCTTTAAACTATTTGCTTCAACTCATTGTTCGCAGCTACTGCGCATGTTAAGTGAGTTTGCAATAAACAAAATGGTGCCTGCTGTTCCAATCATGTACACTGAAAAAATATTAATTGGATTTTTTTTAAGATAAGTGATTGCAAACAATTTAAATTTAAACAAAAAATTAAATTTAGTAATGTTCAACTTAATTTGTTTGTTCAAATTCAGCCCATATAAATTGTTTGCAACCACTTAGCTTAAAAAATAGCAAATCCAATGAATATTTTTTTCAGTGTATTGCGATTCATTTAACATCCCAACCGATTTAAATCGTCACAAATTTTTATCAATTTTCAGTCAGCTTACAGTTAATCATTTCATCCTTACCCCACAATGTAACATAATCTATCACACACACAAGCATGAGCACATATCAAACGAGCTGTTATTAGATTATTACTTGGTAATATGTTCCCCAGACTGTATGTGAATCAAAAAACTGAAGTTTACTGCTTACTGCAAGAGGCTTTGACTTTGACACACAGTTTTCATCTCTACATTTTATTTGTATGTTTGCTTTGGCTCTTGTGCTTACATATGTAACCTCCTGCATGTGTGTGCGCTAGCATCTGAAATTGCAATAAGAAAATCCCATGACAAGAATTCAACCACAAAGCATGCAGGAAAAATGAGCATCAGTAAGAGAAAACGTAATTCAAAAATATAAACCACTGCAAACTGTACTACAGTCATTGAATACATTCAAATGAGGCAGTAAATCAGTTTCTTTACGATCCCCAGAAGTGTCTATATGCGGTTTAGACATGAGGAATACTGCGCAGGACGGCAGGACTCTACTGCAATGCTTTATGGCTTGGTCAGGCGTTAACAGAACCTTCCATTAGCCTTCAAACAAAATCTCCCGTCAACCATGATTATTTGTTCCCGATGAACTCGTACGAGAGAGTGGAACTATGGGAAAGGTCGCACAGAGAGAGAGAGAGAGAGGGAGATGATAATGTTGACTGTGTTTCATATGTAATGTAATCAGATATGTAAAGCTGACATCTTAACAGCTGCTGTGGGCTGAGTTTTATTGATTGGTTCATGGTGGTTTAGGCCGAGGGAAACTTCTGGTAAGACCGACTCACAACCTGCTATTACAAATGAGAGGCGCACACGTATGCGCACGCACACACATACACACACACAAACTGTGGTGATCGTTAAGCAGTAAATTACAGAAGGAAATCCTCGACGGCTGTATGTAATTCCCACTGGCAGATTGAGTGTGACTGGAAAACCACACTGCCTGCCTCCCTCCTTCTCTCTTTCTGTTCTCAATGAGATTTTCAATCTATATTTTGTAATTATATATTACAGACGAGTTGAATTTGGACTCGTCTACTTTCTCAACGTGTGGGTCTGAGAAACTAAACCTCAAAGCTCCAAAATCAACAGCTCTAACAGACGCATCCTTAAAGTGACCCGCTGAAGAAATGTGGGCTTAACTCTGTGTGTGTGTGTGTGTGTGTGTGAGTGAGTGTGGAAAGGACAGATGGACTCAAGCAGCTGTGTGTGTAGCCATTGGTCGTGACTGAAGTTTGCGGGTGTGTGAAAGACAACATTGAGGCCTCGTCTGTATTTGAACAGGAATATTTCAGTTTGACTCACCCACACACACATATACTGTCTGCTGGAATCTACAGCAAATAGCTACGAGACTCAAACATCTTGAAAGGATTTAGAGAGAGAAAGAGGCAGGAGAGGCGAAATAGAGTTACTATCTCCTGTCTTTCATCTTTGAGTGTTTCTTTGTCTCAATTGTTTCGATCTGTGTGTCTTAAAGAGAGAGAAAGAGCAACAGATAGACTGACAGAGGCAGAAAGAGATGGAGTCAGAGAGAACGGCACACAGGGAGACACAGACGGAGAGAAAATAAGTGGTTGTGGGAAAGTTGGTGGTTGTCTGTGTTCACCCACACTGGCACAATCAAATCCTGCTCTCACATAAGCACACACACACACACACTGACGTCTCACTGACTTTTCAACCTTGCATGTAATGTACTGTAAGGCTGCAATCACAGTATTTTTTATCATCAGTCAATAACATTAATATTTTGGCTTTTGTCATAGTGTTATTTAATAGTCATTGATTTTAAAATTGTATATAACGTTTTACATGTTTAATTGTCTTGCGTGTGATAGCCAAACGTTTCCATTCAAGTTTCAAAATTAATTTGTTGTACAGTATACAGTACAACATTTACATTCCATTTGTTCCTTAGTAAAAGAAAAAGGCAATGAAGTTGTTACCACTGGACTGTGGTTTTTCTAATAAATGTATTTATTTGTTTGTAGTTTTTTGAGCAATTCATGGCAGATGCCTTAGCAAAACTGTCTAAGACATTTCTTTGAAGAGTAGCCAATCATTTTGATGATGACTTTGACATTTCAGAATGACCAGAGCAACATGCAGACATCTTCAACTTTTTGATCTTCCTCTAGCAATTTATTCTGTGAATGTGCTGTGTCTCAAGAAAGTATGTACGTTTTTATTTATTTTTGTTTTTTTGCTGTTGCTTATTTTGAAATTGTAATTTTTATTCGAGGTTTACATTGATTTCTTTAATGTAAAATTCCACTAATATTTAATTTTTTATTAATTGTTTATCCATCACCTAAACTAGATTGTAGGACTGACGAGTGCCCATCAGTAAACTGTGTGTGTGTGCGTGTGTGCGTGTGTGTGTGTGTGTGTGTGTGTGTGTGCGTGTGCGTGTGTGTGTGTGTGTGTGTGTGTGCGTGCGTGTACGTGTGTGTGTGCGTGTGCGTGAAGAAGGGCAGTCTGGTGCCCTCAGAGTCAGGCTTACAAGAAGAGTGCTGAATGCCTCCAGTTCATAAACACCTCACTAATGAGCCTCACAGGGGAAAGCAAATGATCAGCGCTTATTTCTTCACAAATCCCTCTAACATCTGCTAATGTGTGTGTGTGTGTGTGTGTGTGTGTGTGTGTGTGTGTGTGTGTGTGTGTGTGTGTGTGTGTGTGTGTGTGTGTGTGTGTGTGTGTGTGTGTGTGTGTGTGCGTGTGCGTGTGTGTGTAAATGTTTTTTGGTTATTGTTTGTGCGGATGTGTGTCTATTGTCTTTGTCCTCTATGTTGTGTTTGAGTGTGTGTGTTTACACAACACCCCAAAGTCATGGCTGGTATGTCAGCATGGCTTTGTGGATTGTGAAGAATGAGATAGCATGTTGCCATGGTGATAACTGAGTTTCCTCTGGTCTAGCACAATTAACCTTTTAATGTCGTCCCTCCCAATGATCCTTTACTTTTACCTATCTACCTTTCCATCTCTCTCTGCCCTCTGTTTCTCTCATACAGTCTATTTTCATGATTGTGTGAAATGTAATGGTGTGTGTGTGTGTGTGTGTGTTTGTGTGTGTGTGTGTGTGTGTGTGTATGGTATTATGTATAGGCGTGGAAGACTACCGGTCAAAACTAGGTGCGGATTGCTTTGCTGATTTGGCATGTCCAGAGAAATGTCGCTGTGAAGGAACCACAGTGGACTGCTCTGGACAAAAGCTCACCAAGATCCCAGACCACATCCCTCAGTATACAGCAGAACTGTGAGTGTTTCTCTCTCAACCACCCCCCAACCCCCCGACCCCCGAAATATGAATAAATTCCAATTGATACATATTTTGTTAGGTTAGGGCAATGTTTGGCTGAGATAAACATGTTGGAAATTCTGGAATCTAAGGATTAACAAATATAAAAATATTGAGAATCGCTTTTAAGTTTGCCCAAATTCAGTTCTTAACAATTTAGATGTATTTACAGTAAGAAATTTACAAGAAGTGCTTTGACTTATACAGTGTATTCTTGGCTATTGCCAATAATATACAGTACTTCTTCAACATAAAACCAGAGTCCAGGGTCTAAAATAAAGAGGTTTTAATAAATCCTGAGAAATTCTGCCCTTAAAAAGGTTCATAAAATATTGTAAAAGGAAATCAATGAGACCAACTGGCCCTGCCGGGACTCGAACCAGTGACTTACTTGCTGTGAGGCGACAGTGCTACCCACTGAGCCACCATGCCACCCTGAAACCTGTTCATCATATTAAAAAAAATCCTAATTCCTCACAAGAGTTGCATTAAAATGGTATGGTGAATATTTTATGAATTTAAATGATTGAGTAAATGAACCCTTTAAAATTAAATTACATATCATGTTCTACCTTAAAACACTACATTTCTGGTGGAAAAGAGGAAAAATATTACAGTTATATTGAAATCTGCTCAAAAAGTCAAACTAAAGATGTTGTGTTAAATTTTGCATTGCGATTAACCCTGTGGTCCATTACTGGTTATAGACTTATATACACAAACAGGTAATTCATCAGTAAATTTACCAGGATGTTGTGTTTTTTAATCCCAACCCACCCCTCCCCTCAGCCGCTTGAACAATAATGAATTCACAGTGCTGGAGGCTACAGGAATCTTCAAGAAGCTTCCTCAATTGCGCAAAATGTAAGTCTCTCTCTCTTGTCATTTTAATCTGTCATTATAACTAAGCAGAACTTACAGAACTTCAACTGCTATGCCTATTTTTTTTGTTTTACAGCAACCTTAGTAACAATAAGATCACAGATATCGAGGAGGGCACATTTGAAGGGGCCAGTGGAGTAAATGAACTCATACTGACCAGCAATCGCTTGGAGGGGGTCCACTACAGCATGCTGAAAGGCCTTGGTGGTCTCCGCACACTGTGAGTATCACATGTTGGCACACTCGATTGAACCATGCAAGTAAATATTAGCTCTTAAATGAATCACAAGTATGAATAATCTTATGCAATTCACAGCAAATATCTAGAGTAGTGCATGCTGTCAAAAAATAAAAATAAAATAAAATAAAAAAGATGATTGTGTGATTGTATTGTCTGTGTGTCTGTACATTGTTTTGTGTGTTCCAAACAGAATCTCATTTGCAGTTTTTGGCTTCTGGCTGTTTAAAAATCTATCATGGGTCTGTGTTTGTCACATGTAGGATGTTGAGGAGTAACAGGATAAGCTGTGTCAATAACGGCAGTTTTACTGGTCTGAGCTCGGTGAGGCTGCTGTCCCTCTATGATAACCTGATCACCTCCATGTCCCCAGGAGCCTTTGACACACTGCATTCGCTCTCCACATTGTGAGTACCACATTATCAACAAAGTGTTTTGTTTTGTTTTAGCACTGTTCCCTGCCTTGCTACCTAAAAAGGTGACTGTGAGGGCATATGCTAGACTTTCACAAAGAACAAAAACAACACCAACACAAAATATAATCCTCTTTTCTTATAAAGTGTTTTTTTTTCTGTTGGTCGTGTATGATATATTTTTTGTATTATTGAATATCCCGATGCCAGGCGTGCTGCTTAGAGTTCATTTTTATATGTACTGTTCGTGATACAAAATCACTAATAACCAATGGTAGTCCGAATGGGTTTACCAGCTTTTTTCAAAGTCCACTTTGACAATCTGTTTCAAATTCTCAAACTTAAAACAAACCAAATCATTGTTTTGCCATGATTCTGTTTAAAATTTTGTTATAACAGTTTATTCTTTGGTTTCACTTGAAGTATATCAGGGACTTATGCATGTGTGCAAAGAAATTAATATAGGTTTAGAACAAGCAATGTGTTGTTAGTAAATGATAACAGAATCTTTAAAGGAATAGTTCACCCCAAAATTGTAATTTTCTCATTATTTACTCACCCTTAAGTTGTTTTGTGTTTATTTTATTCTGCTGAACAAAAGAAAAGAAGTTATTTAAGAAAAATTTGAAAAATGAAACTATTGACTTCCATGGTAGGAAAACAAATACTATAAAAGTCAAAGGTGACAGGTTTTCAGCATTTTTCTTCTTCTTTTGTGTTCAATAGAAAAAAGAAACTCACACACGTCTGTGACAAGTTAATGAATAAACGATGACATACATTTCAGTTTTGGGTAAACTATCCCTTTAATTGTGGCTGTAAAATAGATTTTCATCCTATGCAAGTTTAAAAAAATGCATAAAACACCCATCTATTAGCATAATATCATGAACTTAAAAAAATGCATTTTTTGCTTACTTAAAATCAGAATTTATTTAAAAGGAAATCTTTTTCACATCCTGCATGCCGTGTTTTATTTTTACGTTGATTTAGGTAACTTTTCAAAATGATAGTCTGCCTATGATATCCTAAAACACTGCATTTAGGACAGTGCATTTGTTTGTATGATTTGCCAAATATTTGCTTTATTATTTTACCTTATGCTGTCCACAGGAACCTACTGGCCAATCCGTTTAACTGTAACTGCCATCTGGCCTGGCTGGGTGAATGGCTCCGCAAGAAACGGATTGTCACAGGCAACCCCCGCTGTCAGAGCCCCTACTTTCTCAAGGAGATCCCTATTCAAGATGTAGCTGTACAAGACTTTGCCTGTGAAGAAGGTACAGCAATATGTGTGTGTGTGGGGGTGTGTTTAATATGTGTGTGTGAATAAGAAGATCTGGTTTCTAGCTCTTAATAGGTCTTTGATAAGATCTGTTATGTTAACTCAAGCGTAGATCAATGTTATCTTTCCTTTGCATAAACTCCTGCAAGCTAACAATAATAATCACCCTGGGCATATCAAAAAGCTCACTCATCTCGGCTTCTGATATATGAGAACATTAACATCATGATTAATTTTGTCTTTGTGTGTGCGCAGGTAATGATGAGAATAGCTGTTCACCACTGGCTCGCTGTCCCGCCGAGTGTTCGTGTTTGGATACAGTGGTTCGTTGCAGTAATAAAGGACTCAAGGTTTTGCCTAAGGGCATTCCTAGAGACGTTACAGAGCTGTGAGTGTACACAAACCACAAGCAATTTTATAATAAATGGCCATTTTTAAAAATCCCCGTATCTGATCCAGGCACGTCTTTTTATAAGCCCATCAGCCTCCAAAAACACATACTTGACGTCTGAAACAATACACGACTGCTATATATATGTCTTTGAAGTTTCTCCCATTACACTCTTGCTAATGTGCTATTTCCTCTGTGTTTGAATAATAACTTGTTTGTCTTTTTCTGATAGCTATCTCGATGGCAACGAGTTCACGCAAGTCCCTCTGGAACTATCCAATTATAAACACCTCACTCTCATGTAGGTACTGCCCACTTTGGAATCACCCAATCACAAGGCATTACAGTTATGTCGGTTCTGCCCCTTTAAAACTCGTTTACAGTATATGGTGTATGATGATATATTTTCTCATTCAGCCAATGCCAACTTGCAGGCTTTTCACCTATTTTATGGCAGCAATCCAGAATATTCCATCTCTACCAAACAGAGCAATTAAATTAAAGGTGCTAATGAACAACAGTCATTACAGACACAAATATGTGAGTTCTTCAATTAAATGTGACTAAGAGTTAAATATGATTAATTTTGTTGTCAAATTACTGTAAAGCAGTTACACACAAACTGTCAGGATCTTTCGAATTTAGTTATGTAATTCGGACCTGTACGTTCATTTCTTTTTAATATTTAGTTGTTTATGGCTGCATATAAACTAGACTTATACATCAAATCCGAGAAATGTCCGTTCAAGTGAAGCAATGCTTCAAGGCTGTGGAATGCTTGTGTTGCTGTTGAATGTATGTTGCATTTTGACTATAAGCCTAACACATAACTATTGTACATGTTTTATGTTTTAAAGGATTTAACAGTCATTGCGTTATTAAGTTCAGCCGTCTGAGTATGTTTAACATGAATGGACATGAATTTTTGGCATTTTGGGCAATTTGATTTAAAAATGTAAGCCTATTTTTTCCAGAAACTGTAGCGATGGATTTGTTGGAGCGAGCATAATGCAGTGAAACACAGCTTATGGGAATCACAAAAGAATCTTGTGCTTTTTAATGCCGTGCAATGTCGTGTTATTGCCATGTACCATAAATGTTGGCTTTGAATGTTTGATTTTCTTGTGGCTCATAACACTCTGCCTTTGTTTGTATGTGTGCGCGTGTGTCTGTGTGTTTTCTTGCAGTGATTTGAGTAATAACCAGATCAGCACATTGTCCAACCACAGCTTCAGTAACATGTCCGAACTGCTCACACTGTGAGTGTCAATATGATCTAAGGCTTCAGATTGTGTGTCTGCGTTTTTTGTGCAAACACTATTGTAGTTGTGTGTGTCTATAGCTGTGCATTGTGTGTGTGCAAAATCAATTTCAGATTTCTTGAAACTAAATGTGCATTTGTGTATATGCAGCGTATGCAAATATAGCTGAGATATGTACCATTCGAAATTCCGGCTCACTTTTAGATGTGAACGAGTGATTTTATTTGCCTCTTTTAACACTTTAGCTACAATAACATTTCTTAAATCAATTATTAAAGATAATAACTTAATTGTCTGTATTGTAACTGTATTGCAATGTTTTGTGTTTCATGTCAGAATTTTAAGCTACAATAGATTAAGGTGTATTCCTGCAAAAGCGTTCGACGGCCTCAAGTCTCTGCGCTTGTTGTGAGTACCTGACTGCCGTGTGTGTGTGTGTGTGTGTCTGTGTGCGTGTGCGTGTGTGTGTGTGTGTTTGCTATTAGACTTTGATTTATGTGTTTTGAATTCTCTTGGATGGCTTCATTTCTTTCTTCTCTCTGCAGGTCTCTCCATGGTAATGATATTGCTGTGATCCCAGATGGAGCTTTCAAAGATCTGTCCTCGCTCTCCCACCTGTAAGCACCTCAGAACACACACTCACGCACACACGCGCACACACACACACACACACACACACACACACACACACTCTCTCTCACACACGAAGCACTTATGAAGTGCACCAAATAGGTTTTGACAGCTGGATGCACTTTGGTTCTTTCTTTTTCTCTCACACAAGCACACTGAAACATTTTCTTTGTCTGAACCTGGGGTTTGCAGACACAGATTGGTTGAGTTCTTGGTCTCCTACGTTGACCTTTTTTGTAATTCCCATAGATCAGTTTCACAAGTGTAATTATGACTGACAGCCAAGTAGAAAAAAAAAATTATCTTACACCAGAGACTGTCAAGTAACCAATATTACAATTTTAAACCAAATCACATCAACGTCACATCAAATGTGTGCTTTTTAGTACATTTGGAAAATGTTAAGTATGATAATACAGTAACAAGCATTTTGTTCCGTTTGAACATAACAAATAGTAATATCCAGGTGTGTAAGTTATAAACTCCATAATTATTCTGTCCTTTTGCACAAGTTTGGCACTTTCAGGATGATTTGTGGACTGGGAATGTGATAGGCAGACATTATCGCATTAACAGGGCAATCAGCCAATCTGAGCAGCATGGAGGAACAACCCCCTGCCAATCTCATGCTCAATGATCTGAAGCCTGATAGCTTTCTATGAAAATCCATTCTCTGATGTCTCTGCTGGATGGTGTTACTTAAAGGAAATGAGCAAACATAAAAATGAACCAATGAGATTTACTGTAATAAAAAAATCTGCTGGAATTGGCAGAAATTTACTACAAGTATATGCTTAGAAATAAATTAGACATAAATCTACAGTGTGTGTGTGTATATATATATATATATATATATATAAATAATGCTAATATGCTAAAAGCTTGTTTTCTAACAGCAGTATATAGAAATTGTTTGGTGTCATAGAAAATACAGATGAACATGGTGATGACACAAATCTGAAATCATTTTTATAAAAAAAAACTGTAACTATAAGATAAGAAAAGAGTGTGTTGTCTTTTTTTTTTATTTACTTTTTATCATTTGATTTTTGCAGAAGGCACTGCTTGTCTTGGTGTGTAATAGATTGTTGTGTGTGTGTTTTTGCAGGGCTCTGGGCGCAAACCCCCTGTACTGTGACTGTCACATGCAGTGGCTCTCTGACTGGGTAAAGAGTGGCTACAAGGAGCCTGGCATCGCCCGCTGTACCGGTCCTGGAGATATGACCGACAAACTCCTGCTCACTACACCCTCTAAGAAATTCACATGCACAGGTATAAACAACCATGCACTTAAGACACACTTATCCTGTCACAGAGAGGACATTAGCACTAACTCTAACACTAGCTTATATGTGCAGATGGTAATATCGTAAGTAATATGATTTGATTGGTGCATTTGTAGAGGTGCCTGGGACTTGTGGTTTTCCTGTGCCAGGTAAGGAAGCCAATCAGAGCCCAGAGAGCTCTTATAGCCCCACCCCTGTATTTGCCACCTAAACTTTCCTCAGGTTTAAAGTGACCTTTTTGATGTGTGTTTAATTGTGAACTATTTTTGTGATGTCTTACCTGATCAATCCTGTGTGTGTTTGTGAATTTGTGAACATTTGTCAAATTTCTGTTTATGTGCATAAAATACTGTGTAATATCTTTTTCTCTCTTCATTTCTCTTAGGTCCAGTGGATGTGAGCATTTTGGCGAAATGTAACCCTTGCTTGTCCAATCCCTGCAAGAATGATGGGACCTGCAGTAACCATCCTGTAGATTTTTACAGATGCACCTGCCCGTATGGTTTTAAGGTACATACACATTTAAACTAAACTTCAGATACACAATTTACAAGATGAGACTGTGTTGTTTGATTGTTTGAAAAAGGATTGATATTACTTTTTTAAAGATATTCTGCTTTTTAAGCAGACATTCCACCTGGCAGGCAGAAAAAAAAACAAAAAAAAAACTTTCTGACATTCTGATTACTCAATAGACATGTTTGCAACTCTTCCAGGCAGCTATTTTGGTCATTTAAGACCATGTATTATATATTTGAATGAAGAAATCCTGAAATCTCTTGGTCACGCTTCAAAAAAGCAATTACAAATGTATTTCAAATCGGCAACAAATTCTGACATGAACTATTCCATAAATGTTTTTAATGCTTAAATGTGACCCTCGACCACAAAAACAGTACAGGGATGCAAGACCCATTAATTGCCAAAAGCCAAAAATACATTGTATGGGTCAAAATGATACATTTTTCTTTAATGCCAAATATTATTGTAATATTAAGAAAAGATCATGTTCCATGAAGATGTTAATTTCTTACTGTAAGTATATCAAAACTCAATTTATGATTAGTAACGTGCATTGCCAGCACATTATTAAGGCAAGTTTCAAGCCAATTTTTTCAGTATATTTAGTTTATTGAAACCATTCATTCATTTTCTTTTCGGCTTAGTCCCTTTATTAATCTGGGGTCGCCACAGCGGAATGAACCGCCAACTTATCCAGCATATGTTTTACGCAGCGGATGCCCTTCCAGCCGCAACCCATCACTGGGAAACATCCATACAAACTCATTCACACACATACACTACAGACAATTTAGCTTACCCAATTCACCTATAGCGCATGTCTTTGGACTTGTGGGGGAAACCGGAGCACCCGGAGGAAACCCACGCGAACACGGGGAGAACATGCAAACTCCACACAGAAATGCCAACTGACCCAGCCGAGGCTCGAACCAGCGACCTTCTTGCTGTGAGGCGATTGTGCTACCTACTGCGCCACCGCGTCGCCTTATTGAAACCAAATATATCATATTTGTATATTTAGTTTATCGTCCAAATATTTTCCTAACAACACATACACAAATTGAAATATATTTTATTCCCAGTGTGAACATAAAAGTTCCTACAGTATGTTGTCTATTAAAGCATGTAGACAGCTTTTTATGTGAAGTAGTCAGAACATTTTTGCTGGAAAAGCAGATTTTTATGATGCATAATACAAATGTTTGTATATTGTTCTTAGTATGTCATGATATAAATTCAAACAAACGATAGTGTTAACAGATCTATATGTATGTATTCTGCAGTCTCAAATATACTTTAGAATCAAGCTATCATATATTTACATTTTCTCATCTATCAACATCACACTTGTGAAGTGCAGAGCTTGTGCAAACACATCCGTAGATGATTTCTTAACTGCTGCGTTTACATCGCTGTCATTTTTGCTGTTTGTTTATTATATTATTGAGATGATGGAATGCAGCACATATTGTATTTGCATATTTATCTAAACATCGCTGAGAGTCAGCAGCATTTGGGTGTTTGTATCAATATATCACTGCAGCGGTATTTCTAACTTCTTTTTACTTCTAATAACAGAGTATATAAGGGCATTGAATCACATCTACACTTGTTATGTGCATGAACATTTAGTTGCTGCAGCTAATGTTAATGAGCATAGTTAGTGACGCTAATAACAAGTCTTTCTGAATATTACATGCAGCCCCTTTAAAAGCATATATTTCAACCCGGTCCTGCTAATGCGAATGTGCAGTCCTAAAAACACATCTCGGAAAACTAACTGTGTCTATGGTAACATGAGCTTCTGACGGCAACTGCAGTGACGCAGGGATTTTACCAACTGACGTTTGGCTATTTTATTTAGAAGTCATGAATTATTCCACCATACTGTGCACTGCACTTTATTCCTTTCATAAGTCAAATGAGTGAACCGTCTTTATATATTTAAAGTCTCTGGGATGAGTCATATCTAGTGAGCAGAGTGTCACAGAGATTGCACTTGCTAATAATGCTAGCAAGCCATATCACCATAGCAAACACATAGCAATACTCTAAATATCACTCTGAAAACCTAAGCAACAGGGTGGCAAACATGTTACACAAAACATGGAACAAGTATTTTTGAGAATACATAAATCTAGTTTCATTTAAAATCCAATGGTTAGTTAACCATTAAAATTAAAATGAGCTCAGCTGGTCACATGCTCTTAAACCTTTGTGAGTTTCTTTTTTTCTGTTGAACACACAATAAGATAATTTGGAAAAGGCCTGCTGAAGATAACCATTGACTTCCATATTAGCGAAAAAATAAAATAAAATAAAATACTGTGGAAATCAATGGGTACCATCAACTAGCATTTTTCAAAATAACTTCTTTTGTGTTCCAGAAAAGAAAGGAACTCAAATACTGTAGGTTTTGAACGAGTGAAGGGTGAATAAACATCTGCATGTGAGGATAAGCAAGTATGAAGCAATTGTTTGTTTATGCAGGGTCAAGACTGTGAGGAACCAATTCATGCGTGCATCAGTAACCCCTGTCAGAATGGAGGCACCTGTCATCTGAAGGATGGAGAGGAAAACACTCACTGGTGAGAAAGAACTTGATCATCATCAGCAATCACTGAACTCTATCAAAATATAAATGACTTTTATATGAGACCGATAAAGAGATATTATGTTATTCAGCCCCTGCTAAATGTGGCTTTCATTTAGAACATTGTGTGTGTGTGTGTGTGTGTGTGTGTGTGTGTGTGTGCGTGTGTGTGTGTGTGTGTGTGCGTGTGTGTGTGTGTGTGCGTGTGCGTGCGTGCGTGTCCCTGCAGCTCTGGTAATAAATATACTTTATATACAAAGTGTGTCTAATCTGTCTTAATCAGACTGAAGTGTCTGAAACTGATCTGAGCTCACTCATGCACTTAATCAACCAATCAAGGGCCTTTCTGTATGTGTGTGTGTGGTGAGCTCAGGTTCAGCTGCAGTCATATACTGATCAATGCTAATGAATTCTTTGCGCTGGTGAATAAGAAGAGTTTCATTTGAGAACTTCTGCTTTACATGTTGATTAGGCCCTGTAATGTCATACACTCACAGACACACACGCACACTGCATAAAATTCTTTTCAGTTTAATATGCAGAGACAACCGTAAGTAAGTCGTTCATAGATCAATTTTCCAAAGAGCAAAAGCATGCATTTGTACCCCTGCTTCCGAGTGTATCGGAAAATGTTATTATGTTCAGTGTGAAACATCATAAATAATAAATGTAAGATTTAAACTGTTTTATTAGTGGCCCTCTCTAAGGCAAGGATCAATATTACTAAAAATCTAACTTCAAATGCACTCATACATGCTGTGCTGTAAAATATCTGTTCATCTAAAAAAGATTCACCCAATGCTATTCACTCAGACGTACACCACTTACAACAAATCACAGCAAATACATTCCTCATTATCAAAATATAATCAATCACAGCTTGGAAAAAAGAAGAAAGAAAAAAAGGTTCATGCTGATCTGCCAAAGGTTTTAAGAAAATTACATGAAATCCTAGGGCTAATAAAACATATCCATTAATACTGTTATGTCTAGTTATACTGGTCACTCCAGTGAGGGAAAATTAATTATTACTATGCCACTCCGGCAGCATCCAGTATCCATTTGAGAAAACTATTCTAATGGCAGAAGGAAAGTAAGGACCCAGAAAGCATTTGTGTGTGTGTGTGTGTGTGTGTGTGTGTGTGTGTGTGTGTGTGCGTGCGTGCGTGCGTGCGTGCGTGCGTGCGTGCGTGCGTGCGTGCGTGCGTGTGTGTGTGTGTGTGTGCATGCGTGTTTAAAAGACATCTAATATACATCCAAACATAGATTTACGGGCTAAAACCCTCCAACTTGGCTAAATTTGAGCTGTTATTGAAAATCTAATAGATGTCTAACAATAGTCCAAAACAGAATTAGACAGGAATGAATGAGAGGTCTGTCTAATCTTTCTATTTGGTGACCAATCTTTCTTTGGACCATTGTATATTGGATGTTCACTGAATTCTGATCACATGCTGATAATGGTGATAAAGGGCACCACAGTTTCTAGAACAGTGTACTGTTAGAGGCATTAATGAATATTAAAGCAAATACTTACAGCTGATTATTAAACAAGAAGAAAAAAAAACATCAGAAGAAAATTCAAAAGCTTTCCTGTGTGTGTGTTCAGGTGTGTGTGTCCGGAAGGATTTGAGGGTGATGAATGTGAGATAAACATTGACGACTGTGAAGATAATGACTGTGAGAATAACTCTACGTGTGTGGACGGTATCAACAACTACACCTGTCTCTGCTCACCTGAATACACAGGTAAATCTCTCTCCCACACATGCACGCACGCACGCACACACACAGTCACATGCGAAACGCTCTGTGTTCTCTGTGCTTTATTTGTTTAACTGAGTTGCTAACATGCTTGAGCTAACATGCCAAACGCATCCTCTGTATTTCTTTGTTTCTCTGTCTTTTTCTTGCTTCTTGTTTCTCTTATTCTACCAGCCGCTAATAATAATGAAGTGGAGAAAGGTTAGTTTACTCTATCATGCTCCCATTGTCTGTCTTTTCCCTCTGCTGTTTCTGGCTAGTGCGTCCTCTGTGCTTGCTGAAGTATGAAATGCACACATACATTGATGTTTACCTTACTGCTAGACTGTAAATAGAGCTGTATTGAATTGTTGTTCTCTAGAGCATTGGTATGTTGTCTTCTTCCCTCTGTAAGATGATTAATCAGAAACTACCCTGCCCACGCAAACACACACACACACACACACACACACACACACACACACACACACACA
>CAIGQV010019068.1:2966079-2984125 GCA_903798115.1 Danio jaintianensis | reverse complement strand
TGTGTGTGTGTGTGTGTGTGTGTGTGTGTGTGTGTGTGTGTGTGTGTGTGTGTGTGTGTGTGTGTGTGTGTGTGTGTGTGTGTGTGTGTGTGTGTGTGTGTGTGTGTGTGTGTGTGTGTGTGTGTGTGTGTGTGTGTGTGTGTGTGTGTGTGTGTGTGCAGGAGAGCTGTGTGAAGATAAGCTGGATTTCTGCGCTTCAGAGCTCAACCTGTGTCAGCACGACTCCAAATGTATTCTGACTGCTAAAGGCTTTATGTAAGTCACTAAGGTCCCCACTACATGTATTGTAAACTCAGCTTCACAAAATATATCCACAGTATTTACTGACCATCTGAAACATACTGGCAACATCACTTAGGTACACCGCTTGCAAAGTTCAGAGTATCAAATCTGTTAAAGATAATGCAGTTTTGTCTGAGGCACTTAATAACAAATAGGGTAGACTATCCATAAAATGACACAATTCGTAGACGTGTGTGGGTGTGTGTGTATGTAAAATACAGGGTTCCCATGGGTCATTTTCTGGAATATCATGGAATCATGATATCAAGGTTTATCCCAGACATTGAAAGCCAGGGGATTTTATATTCATTCATTCATTTTCTTTCCGGCTTAGTCTGAATGAACTTATCCAGCATATGTTTTACGCAGCGGATGCCCTTCCAACTGCAACCCATCACTGGGAAACACCCATACACTCTTGCATTCACACACATACACTACGGCCAATTTAGCTTATTCAATTCACCTATACTGTGGGGGACCTGCAACCCAGTATTGGGAAACACCCAATATAGGAAGACATGCGGTATAGGTGAATTAAATAAACAAAATTGTCTATTTAATTCACCTATACTGCATGTCTTCGGACTGTGGGGAAAACCGGAGCACCCAGAGAAAACCCACCCGAACACGGGGAGAACATGCAAACTCCACACAGAAATGCCAACTGACCCAGCCGGGGCTCAAACCAGCAACCTTCTTGCTGTGAGGCGATCGTGCTACCCACTGCGCCGCCGTGACGCCGGGATTTTATATATTCGATTCAATTTTTGTTATTAATTCAAAACGGTACTTTCCATTGATCGAAATGTAATTTTTCTATTACCTTTTTATTGCCTTATAATTTTTTTTTTAAGTATAGCCTATATTAGGTGGCATAAATGATCACTGATCGAAAAATATAGCTGTATTTTTTTTTAAGTTTTGACATTTAAACGGACAACACA
The DNA here is from genome assembly GCA_903798115.1 of Danio jaintianensis. Lineage (NCBI taxonomy): Eukaryota > Metazoa > Chordata > Actinopteri > Cypriniformes > Danionidae > Danio > Danio jaintianensis. The sequence continues at coordinate 2,982,896 of CAIGQV010019068.1, read as the reverse complement.
TGCTTAAAAATATATATTTACTTTTATCTGCTCACTGCGCCTGGGTCATTTAAATTCAGCTTTTTATTTGGGGAAAGTCAGGGAAAAATCAAGGAATTTGACGTTTGGCTTAGAGTTTGGCCTTGTAAATATTTACTACTGCTAAAAAGAAATGTATTCAGCAAGGGCACTGTAAACTCATCAAATTCGACAAGTTATCAGTGACTGTTTTTTTTAAACGCTGTTCTTCAATATTTATTTTTCAAAACATTAGGCAGCACAGCTCTTTTTTTGTTTCTTGAGCATCATCGTATTAGTATGGTTTTAAAAGGTATCATGTGATACTGAAGGCTGAAGTAAAAGCGGCTCAAATTTCAGCTTTGCAATCAAAAGGGTCAGTTGTATTTCATAAAATATAAATATTTTTTATTACAGTTTTTATTGGATGTTTGATAAAAAATGAAGCTTATAAAAGCCGTGATATAATTCAGTTAAAGAAGGCCAAATATGTATAATAGCACACCAGAGAGCCATGGCAGACGTGAAGCTGTAAGAGTGTAAAAAATAGACACTGACTGAAGTGCACACTCTGAAAGCAGTGGAAAGCGGACACGCTCAAAATGTTTTACATCCTGTTACCACAGATCCACTTGTGATCTCAATATCAGGTGTAAACAGGGTCTGCATTTACATTGTTGTATTTTAAGCTACCTAAAGCAAAGAACGATTTTACAGCCTTTAGAGTCCAAAATTCTTACATAAATGGTAATGCTTAATGTCATATTTTGGATCTGTCAGACAAGTAGTTTCATGACACAAACTCAGGATCCTCCACTGACACCAGTGCATTAGTACTGTATGGACATTACCACTCCTACTTTATATGAATTTAAATCCTTCCCTATAAAACCCTCTGCTCTGCAGTCACTAAAGTCTGTTAGATCTAAACCCATTGTGGATATAGATTCATAACTCTCTCTCTCTCATCTCAGCTTTTATTTCATTCCTTTTTCCACCAGACCAAAAAAGAAAAAACAAAAACAAAAAACAGACCCAAAAGCTATGTTAAAAACCATCAGGTGTTTGTGTGTGTTTCCTCCTCTGCTGAAGTGTGTGTGAGCAGCAGGCCACATAAGTTCATTTGTGTGTTTTTATGCCCATTGCTGCAAATGTTAACACAACAGTGGATCAGTGTGGAATTCAGCTGGAGTCTCTGAGGTTGAGCTCTGTGTTTGTGCTCTGATATTCAATTACAGCTCTCCCGTCGGCTTTACTATAAAACTGAGTTGGAGGGGGGTGTTTTAAAGATGACATGATGCGATACGATAGGATGATGAATGTGTTTATGTAACGCTGTAGAGTGTGTGTAAAACCTTGAAAACGAAGTTCATTTTTAATGGTTTATGGAAGTAAAACTTTTGTAATTAGAGAAGTTTTATATATAATGTATTTCAAAAAAAGAAAAGATGAGCCCAACCAGACCAGTTAAAATTAAACAGACAATGGCATGTTCAGGTCACATTGTCACCTCAGACCTAGTTACATAAACCTACATTTAATAAATGTATGTACATATGTATGTATTTGCATATGGCATTTTGTCTTGTTACTTATTTTTAGTCCACATTATGCTTTTGCAGTGGTGTTCAGTCTTTTACCAAAGACGCTCACACATGATACTCTTATGTGAAATGTATGCCTATAATATAAACATATAATGTATAAATATAAAATACTTTTATATTGTCATTAACACTGAAGAAGGTCGCTGGTTCAAGCCTCGGCTAGGTCAGTTGGCATTTCTGTGTGGCATTTCTATGTTCTCCCCGTGTTCGCGTGGGTTTCCTCCGGGTGCTCCGGTTTCCCCCACAGTCCAAACACATGCGCTATAGGTGAATTGGGTATGCTAAATTGTCCGTAGTGTATGAGTGTGAATGGGTGTGTATGAATGTTTCCCAGTGATGGGTTGCAGTTGGAAGGGCATCCGCTGCGTAAAACATATGCTGGATAAGTTGGCGGTTCATTCCGCTGTGGCGACCCCAGATTAATAAAGGGACTAAGCTGAAAAGAAAATAAATGAATGGATGAGTTTTATACATAAAAAAAATGTTACAATGCATTATCAGAGTGGTATTAATTTGGTATTGAGCACACAACAGTAGTAGTAAGATTGTCTGATTGTCATTTTTCTTTTGTAGTTAGCTTTTTTAAATCTCTAAAAGTGTTTGTTTTAATTTGTATTAGTTCTAGCTATTTTACTTTACACTTAGTTATTATTACTATTTTTTTACTATTTTAGTCACACTTAAAGCGATAGTTCACCCCAAAATGTGAATGTACTGTTAATTTACTCACCCAGAGGTCATCCAAGATGTAGGTGACTTTTTGTCTTCGGTAAAACATAAAATAAAAGATTGTTAGCTTAATCCATGGACCTTGTTGATTCATTTAATGGCAGCGAATAGTGTTTTTCTTTTTAGAAATAAACACATACAAACAAGTCCAAATCAATAGCCATGGCTCCTGATGGCACACTGAGGTCTTGTGAACATTATTTACAATATTATTAGCTTTAATCCACAGCATGTGCAAATGTAGTCCGTTCACTTTTGATGATGTAAGCGCAAGGGCGGTTGGATGCTTGGATGGGAGGTTCAGGAGACGCAGTTTGTTGCGAGATATTAGTGATTGCGTTTTCATCATCAAAAGCAACAGAATAAGAGATCAGTATATGTAAATTACGCGAGTGTAAAACCTAGAGATATTATCAGAACACAATACAGACTGCTGCATGGCTCACGGGGCATGTTTATGATTAATAATAATGAATCAACAAACACATACACTGCCGAGTATAAATTCGCACTTAGTATAAAATGCATGTTTAATAATGTGTTACATAAGTCAGCTCTTACTGTCATTTTTCTGAAGTGAAAGAACAGCAGTACACTTTATTAAACGTCATCTGTTTATGCAGAGGTTGACATTAATCCCTGGCTGTGTTTTCATTTACATTATAGCATCAAAAACAACACAATACATCTCTGCCGGTTCCTTTGGTCAAGTTTAATTATAATTTAGCTTATATTATCCACAACACAACTTAGAAGCAAAATAGGTTACTCTGGTGGGTTTATATTAGATAGCTCACTCATAGCTCATTCCATGTAAGTAAAAGAAACCTCCACAAGTCAAGTTAAGAAGATTTAACAAGGCATCTACTCCATTTGTTAAGGTATTTTATTTACAAATGAAGTATTGTTATTTTGCACGTGTTTATTTCAGAGTACGTCATGCAGTGTGTGTGTATGTGGGAGAAAGATGGAGAGAGCACTGAGAGCTGCAGAGCTCATTAATATTTACAAGCGTTCTGAATATTCGTCAATATAAAGCTTCTCATTCTAGGAGCATTTTAATGGCGTAATAAATGAGCATGTAAACCTCTTTTTAACTTACCTAAGCCACATAACTACTAGGTAGATATCAGAGAACAGTTTATCTTGAATCAATGCAGTATATGAAGTAATTTCAGTAATTATGTTAATGATGTTATCTGGGCTACAGAAGGGAGTTTTAAATGTTAAATGTGTTGGTTTGTGTGTGTGTTTTGTACTGTAGGTGTGAATGTACTCCAGGTTATACCGGGGAGCACTGTGAGGTGGATTTTGATGATTGTGAAGATAATAAGTGTAAAAGCGGGGCTCAGTGTATCGATGCTGTGAACGGCTACACGTGTGTGTGTCCAGAAGGCTACAGGTGAGCAGAAACGCACAACAGTCATCAGGCACAGATGATTACACCTCACCATGTGAAATACGTGTCTCACTGTCTGTCTGTCTGTGTGCGTGCGTGCGTGTGTGTGTGTGTGTGCAGTGGGTTGTTCTGCGAGTTTTCTCCTCCAATGGTCCTGCCGAGAACAAGTCCATGCGATCACTATGACTGTGCCAATGGTGCGCAGTGTGTTGTGAAGGACACAGACCCTGTGTGTCAGTGTCTGCCAGGTTACGAGGGTGTGCACTGTGAAAGACTGGTCAGCGTCAACTTCATCAACAGAGAATCCTTCCTGCAGATCCCCTCCAACCTCATTACAGAACAGGCCAATATATCTCTGCAGGTACATGCACTGATCATTCAGGTATGAATGAAAGAGAGAGATGTGAAGTTCGTGAATAAACACACTCCTGTACTGTATATGTGTGTCAAAGATCGCCACAGATGAGGATAATGGAGTGCTGCTGTATAAAGGAGATAATGAACACATTGCTGTGGAGCTTTACCGAGGCAGACTGAGAGTCAGTTACGACTCTGGATCATATCCTCCATCTGCAATCTACAGGTACACACACAATACTATATATTGCAGATATTTAACAACAGTACTGAAAAGAGCTTGTTTGTTTTAGAATTGGAAGAGAATTTTAAATTGAGTGGACCTCAAACTAAAGTACATCAAATTACAATACATGAGATGAAAATAGGAATGCAGATTTAAACAGGTCAATGATATGAGCTGTAAATATATGCCTCAATTGAAAATAAAAATGCAACTATAGACAGTCTTGTCATAGCCTGTAGCAGGGGTGACCAAGTCTGTTCCTGCAGATTTCAGTTGCAACCCATATCAAACACACCTGCCTGTAATTATCAGGTGCTGTTCAGGTCCTAATTAATTGGTTCAAGTGTTTTTGATCCGGGTAGGAGCTGAAGTCTGCAAGAAGGTAGATCTCCAGGAACGGTTGAGCACCCCTGGCCAATAGTCTTGTGTTCTGCTGGTTGAGATCTTTTCAACAATATATGACATAAGCGTTATTGTTTTAGGAAGAGACTGAACAATACCTATGGGCTGTTTTGTATCTTCACCAAACATTAGTAAACCAACTAAAGTGCACTAACTACACATTTGGTCAAAATTTAATTAAAGCCTAAAATAGGTTTTGTGCCATCTGTACTGTCTTGTGACAAAGGCCCCATATGCTAGTGCATTTTCTTTTTAAATATGTATACGTTTTGTTACGATTATGCCTGCCGTCCACTCTACTCGGACATCGACCAGTGAAAATGCTGGTACTTCTGAAAATGGAGACGTGGCTATCCACAATAGCTCTCAGATTATTGCATATCGTTGCAATTCGTCAAGCCCTGATCATATGACCATTATGGATTCCAGTAAAACATGCAATCATTTTTTTTTCTTTAAACGCACATACTGCACTATGCGTTTGTAGAGCAGCATAGTAGACCACATATTTAGAGTAGGTTTTCTTGATTTAAACAAGCTGCGATGTAAAATATCACGAAGTAGATCTTGAGAGCATTTTCATGGAGTGGTATTATTTATATGTTGCTTAGCTAAAACTACAGGACTTCTGGTATTGAAATGATGATGCTGATGATCATGATGATGATGATGATGAAGTGTTTTCCATCTGCATTTGATAGTGTTGAGATTATCAAAAATTTTGGTATGGTGGGTAGAGACATTGAGTAAAGAACATTGAAGACTTTAGTCTTGTCATAAAAACATTATGTTTCATATAAATGCTTTTTTTTACTTTCTATTCAACAAAGAATCCTAAAAATATCGAATCAATTTTCCTAAAACAAAATCTGTATAAATGGGGTTCCACATTGGATCATTGACCAACAGTGCTACTAGCACTATTGACCTCTGATATTTACAGTAGCAAAAAACAACAACAACAACAACAACTATATTTTCTTCGCAGTAATGTGCCAATTGTCACCATCTCATCTAATCAAAGACCCTTCTTTGTTTTTGACTGTCTAAAAGCTTAACTAAAGCGCAGGCTGCAGATAAATCCCTCACTGTTCACCTGTGCTCTTCCTTTAGTGTCGAGACAATAAATGATGGCAGTTTTCATGTAGTGGAGCTGGTGGCAAAGGATCAGTCTCTGTCACTGTCCATTGATGGAGGAAGCCCTAAATCCATCAACACCGCCAACAGCCCCAGCCCAGTGCCGAGCCCGGCCCCGCTTTATCTTGGTGGTATGTACAAACCACTTTGTAAAATGCCAGTGTTCGCACCATGTCAACCCTGGATCTTTTCAGAAACAGTTTACATCGATGTAAAAATAATAATACAATTCTAACTACTAAGTATAAAACAAAAGAATAATCTTGTGTGTTGTCAGGTCTTCCTCAGCAGTCTGGATTGGCCTCGTTGCGTCAGGGCTCCGGCAGGAACGGCTCTAGTTTCCACGGCTGCATCCGAAACCTATACATTAATGACCAGCTCCAGGATCTCACCCAGTTCCTGCTGCAGGAGGGTGTTGTGCCCGGATGCCAGCCGTGCCAGCGGAGAATGTGTGCTCATGGCCAGTGCCATGCCACCGGACAATCCTCCTTCAGCTGTGAGTGTGAGGCGGGATGGACTGGCCCACTCTGTGACCAGCAGATCAACAACCCATGTGATGGGAACAAGTGAGAGACTCAAAAACACACACTCACACAAAGTAGTTTTACTGTACAGCAAGAGAGCAGATTCATAAATGCACTTTGTGTGTGTTTGTCTTTCAGGTGTATCCATGGCTCCTGTATGGCCATAAACTCATACTCGTACAGTTGCCGCTGTCATCCAGGCTTTGCAGGTGTGCTGTGTGATGAAGAGGAGCAGCTCAGCCCCTGTCAGTATATAGCATGTAAATTTGGACGGTGTCGTGTGTCTGGACTGGGCAAAGCCTACTGTGAGTGCAACAGCGGCTACACGGGGCAAAGCTGCGACAGAGGTACGGCTGGATTCACTCTTTATATGAAACATAGTCTTGTGAGAAAAAACATCACATCTCATTTGTTTTGAAAATATAGTTTTTTTTATTTTTAATTTATCAGCCAAAAGTTTGTTATATTTAAGGGGGTTTCATTTTAAATCTAAAACTCAACCCTAGTTGAATATAAAACAGACAAAAAATTTAACTCTTGTGTGCTATTTGTTCATTTTTTCACTTAAACATTAGATTTTGGTTTGTTTTGCAGTTTTTCAGAATTGTATGAAAGATTTTGGCACTGAAAAAAAAAACGCACACACAGATTTAAAAACTTTAAATAGTCTAGCGAAAATATGTATGTCTTATACAATTTGACAATTATATTTTTGTGCTTTTTCCAGAAAATCTACATTTTATTTCACTTTTTAAATTAACATTTAAAATTTATTTCGTGTTCAAATCCATGTGCCAAAAATGGTTAACAAAAATTTTGTAAAAATTTAAATGTAATTTAGGACCAACAATAGAAGTAAAATCAGTACATTCATTCATTCATTTTTCTTTTCGGCTTAGTCCCTTTATTAATCTGGGGTCGCCACAGTGGAATGAACCGCCAACTTATCCAGCATATGTTTTACACAGCGGATGCCCTTCCAGCTGCAACCCATCACTGGGAAACATCCATACACTCCCATTCACACACATACACTACAGACAATTTAGCCTATACCAATTCACCTATACTGCATGTCTTTGGACTTGTGGGGGAAACCGGAGCACCCGGAGGAAACCCACACCAACACAGGGAGAACATGCAAACTCCACACAGAAACGCCAACTGACCCAGCTGAGGCTGGAACCAGCGACCTTCTTGCTGTGAGGCAAACGTGCTACCCACTGTGCCACCGTGCAGCCCTACATTCATTTCACTGGATAAAAAAAATTTATATCATTTTTGAATGACAAGTGACCAAAACCAGAGGGTTAAGACTTTAGCTGATAACATCATTGAATGGCAAGGTATTTCATGTTTTATAAAAAGTGTAATTATTGTCAATTGTCAACTCACCAGGGGTGCGTTTCCCAAAACCATCATTAGCCAACTAAGGTTATAAGTTCTGCATTACAAACATAGTTTGGCAATTCTGTGTTTCCCGAATCCACTGTTACAATGAACCTTCGTAACCAACATCGCAATCTTGTGTGGTTGTAAATACACCTCTAGACCTGTGATTAGAAGCAGAGCTCCTGACTGTGTTTTATTCTCAGTTTTCCCCCTATACCCTATTCATTTCAGACATTTCACCATCTACTTTAAATCACCTTTGTCTTGTTGTCCCTTCTTAGTGCACTCTGACATCCTTTATGCCATATTGATCACAGCCGTGGTGCACGAAGAAGGTGACTTTATGATTTACATACTACATTACAAGCGGAAATCTGTTACATTTCCAAAGATTGGGAAAAGGAAACATATACTTTATGGTATATGCATATACACGTTTTCATTTATATTTAAAAAGTAGGCCTATTTTTTATAAGTGCAACAGTTTGGCAATGTTTTTAGTGTCCATTTTTTAAAACTAATTCAAATAATAATAATTAAAAAAAAAAACAGTACACATAAAATGTTATTTCTGAAACCAAATGCAATTTTACAGACAACAAATCAAATGAAAATATATTTGTACATGTCATTGTATGGCCAAATATCTGATTTGTATATGAGATTAGATTATTTGTTATTAAATTTGTAAAAGCAAGAAAAAAAGTCTTTTTTCAGTTAAGTATGGAGCAAAAAAAGATAGACCAAGTACAAGGAAACAACATAATTATTACGTACAGAACTCTTATTGGATTTATATATGTGTGAAACAATTATAGGAAATTGTATTATATCAAAATACTACCGTCATTGCATACGTTTTGCATTTTAACTAACGTGGTTTAGACTATGGATCTCCAACAGAGTTTGGGAAACACTTGCAACTTTAGCCATTAATGTCGTTGTGTGGGAAACGCACCCCAGAACTGAAACCAGTGCTTGCATGTTAAATGTCTTAAATGCTTACTTTGCTAAAGTTGTGCTTTCTTTCTAAACTTCTGTGTAGCTTTGCTGTTGAAATGCTAACCCTACGAGGAGCTAATCCTGCACTATTTTTTTGTTTTTGTTTTACTAACGTTCATCTTTAACATTCCTGTAACCTTCAAGCTACTACTGAAAGCGGTATGGACCCCACTCAGGTCCGCCAGGTGAGGGAAGCATGCATGAATGTGTGTGTGTGTGTGTTCATCTTCAGTCATCTTCCTCTATTAATCACTAATAACCCTCAAGCCTTAACCCTCAAAAAATATCTGGATTCTTTTTGACCCAGCAAAGACAGCATGCATAGTTTTTAGAGAGGGAGAGAATCTTTACCCACCTTTTAAGAGTCACTGTTTTGTGCTTAGGTCAATTTGTAGCCAGGTATGCAGGACATGGAGTCATACTTTTTGTTGTCTACAGTATACTTGTTAAAATTATTGGTGGCACTTTACAGTCCTGTTTTGCATGTAAGTACAATTTACTTATCATAGTCATTATATAAACTGCGTAATAACTCTGCACTACCCCTAAAACTTCCCCTAAACCTAACCGTAGCCCATGTGCAGTAGTTTTATAGTTATCCTTGTACTTTATTAGATAAGTACACTATAAGTAGGCTACACCCACTGTTAAACAAATTGCAAGCATATAAAAAGTTTTTATGTGTCAAAATAAATAAACGAATACATACATTCAAAAAGAAATATATTTTGCATTTTCTTACACATTTTTGCAAGTGGTACTCACTGCAGAACCACATGTGCAGAGCTGACCTCCAGCGAGGGGGATCTTGAGCTCCAACTGCTTTTTTTTTTTTTATTATAATTTTTTTTTATTAACAACAAATACAGAATTATACAGTAATATACAAAAAAATATATGCCAGAGTGTACATAAAAACCATTCAGTAATTAAAAATCTTATATTCCTTAAGAATATTACAAGTCTTCTTTGCTTTTTTATTAACGATGTTCTCCAAACCTGTGCAGTAGTCCTTAGTCTCTTGAAGGAAATGAACAAAATTTGGCTTCGAGCTCCAACTCCTTCTTGCTGCACTTCCTCTACAAGTGACATCACTGGGGCTTGGGGTTAGGGGCGGAGTTAAGGGCTCCAGCTCCACCAAAGTGGCTCTGCAGCGAGCGCCTTCTCCATTTTTGGGAAATCCTGTGCAATGAATAAAAAAAGTTGTGAATGCAAACATGGTAAAAACATGATAACATTGAAAACCATTGATATATTTTTACATTTACACATTATTGAGAAGTCAGATACAGTATGGCTTAAGCTGAAAAAATGTGAAAGTTCTGACAATAATTATTCATCCTCATGTCATTCCAAAGAGACCTTTGTTCATCTTTGAAACAAAAATTAGGATCATTTGGATGAAATTGAGAGCTCTCTCATCCTCCATAGACAGCAAAGGCCCCGATTCATTCCAAGTCCAGAAAGGTACAAAAAACATTGTCAAAACAGTTCATATGTCTTCAGTGGTTCAATCGCAATGTTTTGAAGAAACAAAAATATATTTGTATGCAAATAAAACAAAAATAATTAATTGAATAGATTATTTCTTTCCTATAGTGCTTGTTCATGAGCACTGTGCACTGACTGATGTATACACCAGATGCCCATGCATGCATCTGAGGGAATAATGCAGAGCGTGACACACATGCACGGTGCTCTCATGAACCAAGGTTATTTTAGTAAACAGGAACTAAAACTTAGACGAAAACTATTGTTCAAAAACATTTTTGTAAACTGAAAAAAATATATAATAATAATAAATTTAAAATCACAATAAATAAGAAAATAAAACTAAATGAAACTAACAATAGTCACTGGATGAAATGATAATTAGAAAAAATAAATAATTATTGAGCACTCATTCTGTGGTGAAAAATCTGTAGATGGCAATTTTACAGCAAAACACATCAGTCAATCAAATAACTATATATTTCTGTATAATCATATTCTTTTCTGTATTTTTCATCTCCCAAAAAATGCAAACGAGGCATGATTAACTATATTTATTCATTTAATCTTCAATCAGATAAGAAATTATTCAGAATTTTTAAATAACATCATTGTACTTTCATTCAAGTTGTGTGTGTACAGTTTTAGGTTCAGTGTCAAAACAATTATTTTATTTTTATGATTAAGGGGTACTAAGAGTAAATGTAAGCTGTGAAAACGCTGAACTTTGCTTTGGTCGACAGTGGACATGTTCTGTTAACTCTGCTTAACTGGAACTAATAAAACGGACTAAACTGAAATGTTCCGAAAACTAAAACTAACAATGAAATGAACTAAAATGAAACTGAAGTTTACAGAAAATTTTAAAATAGTGTTGCTATAAAAAAATCTGAATCTTGAATGTGCACTCTATATTGACACTGAGGAGAAGAAACAGTTGAATAAAGTCATTATTTTTGTTTGATATGCACACACAAGTTTTCTCTCTCGTAGCTTGATAAGATTTCGATTGGACCACAGAGGACACATGGCATGTTTGCTTCGTTTTTTTTTTCTTGTCTTTGAACGACTCGGCACCATTGCTGTGTATTGAGGATGAGAGAGCTCTCGGATTTAATCTAAAATATCTTTATTAGTATTCCGAAGACAAATGAAAGTCTCAAGAGTTTGGAATGACACAAGGGTGAGTAATTAACCCCCCTTTAAGGTGTTTCTGCAGCTCCCACAATCCTTCATTTTTCACTCAGAATATTTTCTCAGAAAGATCACGCTTGATATGATTGATATATATATATATATATATATAGTGCTGAGTGTTTTTTTTTGTTTTTGTCTGTTCCCTGTAGAGATGGCGTGTCGGGGGGAACGGGTCCGAGATCACTATCAGACGCAGCAGGGCTACGCCGCATGCCAGAGCACAGAGAAGGTCTCGCGTTTAGAGTGTCGGGGCAGCTGTGGGGACGGGACCTCCTGCTGCGCCCCGCTCCGCAGCAAACGCAGGAAATACACCTTCCAATGCACAGACGGGTCCTCTTTTGTACAGGAGGTGGAAAAGGTTGTCAAGTGTGGCTGCACAAAATGTCCATCCTAAAACAACAACAACAAAAATACATCCTCACCCTCCCCTTGTTTGAAGTCCCCTGTTTTGTTTTTGTCAGTGTTGGACTAATGTTTTTTTTTTTTCCCTTCAAAGGAGATAATGGATTACTGTAAGATAAAGAACAAACCTATTTTTTATTATGAAGCTGAGAAAAAAAGACAAAAAATAGATTTTAGAGGTTTTTTTATTTGCCATCTTAGGTACTGTGACGTTTTGATTACTTTTTCTTTTTTTGGCAAAATCACCTCAAATAAGAATGGAAAGCAAACACACCCTGACGACACGTTTCAGTTTTTTTGTGTGTCATTCTATGTGCCATTCTTTTTTTGTGATTTTCTGGACTGCCGTAACTCATTTCACCTGGACTTTGTGAAGGTGAGATAAAGTATCATTATGGAGGCTGCAGGGGGATTCACTGAGAGCGGAGGATTCCAATCTTACTTCCTTACACCACACAAACACACCATCATAGCTGCTTTCTCTCTCACACACACACACCTTACCTACTAAGTGTACACCCATGGTCTCTTCCAGCATGCACACACACACACACACACACACACACACTCTTCTGATCCGCATTATAAACCATGTGTATTTATTGTATCAAAAATACTGTCACATTACTTATACTCAGTATAGCCCTACGTTCCCTGGAGTTACAGTTGGAATTTCTTAATATATATTAATTTATATTCGTCCTCTTACCGATTTAAATCACTCATAGCTTATTGAGTAGAAAAACTAACGTCGTGTCTCCTTCGGTTGGTTGGTTTGACCAATGGGACTGTTGTATTTACCATAAAAAAAGCAAAAAAAAATGACATAAAAAAGAAAATTCAAAAAAAAAAAATAATAATAATAACTTAGTGGTGTTATGAATCTTCAAATGTGAAGTGAAAACATTGTATATTTTTGTCAAATCTCCTCAAAATTTGTATGGTGACACAGACGTGCTTTATATTAGAGTTTAAATGTATAGTTAAAATCTCCCCGTGTATTCTGTATAGAGCACATGCCATAGCTAAAAAAAAAAAAAATGATAATAACAGTAGCGTCCATAGCTGTCAATAAACCTCTTTTTAAAATATGCTCCTTGCAAATCCTTTTTAACGAAACAGATAGAAAGAAAAACTGTGACTTTTTTTCTAAATGATACTACTTTGTTACCACTCTGTTTCCCCCATGTTAACATGTTGCTGCTAAATTGGTATTGTAGACTTTGGATGATGATGCTGATGTTTATTGTAGAGGACGTTGCTCATTCATTGAGCAAATTGTTTTACTGATCAATGAATAAAGATGTCCCCTCCCTCTACCGTGTTTGCTTTGTTCATTTGAACAGGTTATCGTCTTAAGCTAACTGCAGTAAAGAGTGCCACACAGGCCCACAGCTATTTTCAGTTTAGATGCTATGCCTCTGTATCATTATTAGAAAACATGGGGTTAATTATATTTGTCATACAGATGCTTCATAATGTTTCATGTAATGTCTACATATACATGGTAAATAATAAGAAAAACAATGACGTTCAAATTTATTACAGCATATCATAGAACACGCAACAATCTATTTTGTTTAAATTTGTTTTTATATCTATGCAAAATTGATTTTGATAATGCTTACACAGCCCTAACAATGTGAGAGCAAGTTTTTGGCCAAGGACAGAAAAGAAGTGAAGACAACTAACCTATATTCAAGTTAGGGCTGCACAATATATCGTTTCAGCATTGATATCGCAATATGTGCATCCGCAATAGTCACATCGCAGGATACGCAATGTTGGGATTATAGTTTAAGTTTATCATCTACATGCATTTTTAAAGAGATAGTTCACCCAAAAATGACTTGCCATTTTCATTACACCCTTCACTTGTTTCAAACATTTATGAGTTTTCTTTTTTTTTTTTAAATGAATGAAGAATATAATTGAATAACTCGTATAGTATTGAAACAAGTGAAGTGTGAGTAAATAGTGAGTACATTTAAATCTTTGAGTAAACTGTCCCTTTAAGGCCTGTGACTGTGTGAACATTTCAATATTTCAAATGTTAAAACATCCGGCCACAAGAAAGTTTTTGTAACTTTAATAAAGATTAAATAATATACAATGAAGACTATGCAGTGTTGATTATTCAATATCTGAAAACTATAATTCACTTTTATCTTTACTATATTTTATTTATCTATGCTTGTAATTTATTTGTTATATATTATTCGAGAGTCACTGCCCTACAAAATCCCCCCAATCAATCCAAATAAACCTGTTAAATCATCTGGTGAAATTGTATTCACATCGCAATATATATCACAGAAATACAAAATATCAGAATGTCAGATCTTTTCAATATAGCGCAGCCCTAATTCAAGTATACAGATATTTGTTAAACTAATTTCCATGACTTTTCCAAGACTTTATGGGGTTTTTCTGTTTTTCCAAAACTTTTCCAGGCCTGGAAAATGCCATGTCAAAATTCCATGGCTTTTCCAGGTTTTCTATGACCGTATGAACCCTGTATACTGTATGAACATAACTATACATCTCAAAGACAAATGACACTCAAAAATAACATAAATAAAGGTTAATTCTGTCAACAAAGATATTATAAGGAATAATTGACAACAGGCCATTGAATTATTAAAAGATAATGCACACCCGAGGTGGTAATTCAGCAGACTGGAGTCAATTATTCCACTTACACTACAGTTACCACACATACACACTGTTCAGATGTTTGTTCTCAAACTGCTCGTGTGTGTAGGACTAGTTTCTTATGCAACTCAGCCAACACCTTTAGCTTTGTTTCGATTAGATTTTTGACTGTTGAAAGCTGTGAAATCACTGAAATCATTCAGCGTAGTGATATGGAAGTGTAACGCAGTCAAGACTTACCTGGAACTACTTTAGCCTCGTGGTTCCTTAAAACATACTGCAATTGCACATCTTAGAATGAACATTAGCCAATCAGAAGCAAGCATTCAACAGCCCTGTAAAAAAATAATATATATATATATATTAAATGTATAAAATGATCAGTCATTTTCTTCTGATCAAACAAGACATAGATGTATTATTCGAAGGACTAAAAACCCTGCACACAGAATGTTAAAATACAAACAAACATCACCAAGCTACTGTATAAACATGCGTGCTATCATTAATGCATTCATGAACTGCTTTGCAATGCACTTGGTGGTTGTCTTGAAAAAGTTACAGACATCCTTTATCATGCTCTATAGCAGAGATGCCCAAACTAGGGCCCGCGGGCCAAAGTTGGCCCATGGTAACCTTTGATTTGGCCCACCGAATGATGGGGATGGTTTAGAGAGTCATTTCTAATTTAACGCAACTTTTTGTTTGTTTGTTTTATTGCTAAGCTACAAAAAGCTAATGCAAATCAAATGTTTCATTTAAATTAATCATATATATTTTTTTAAATGTACATACCGTCACCCGACAGATAGAGGACAATCCAGAGATATCTGTGAGCAAATGAAGGCGAAGGCAGATTCTGCTTGACTAATGTATTCACCATTGAGCTCCACTGTGCTATAAATGTGCTTGCTTTTATTGTAATAAGTTATAATAAAAAAATATACTGCATTAGTTAATATGATTTAAAGTAATGTATTCAAAATATGATAAAATAAGTTAGGAAATTACCTATGGCAACTTTAATGTAATATAACCTGGTATATTTACCATCGGCCCATGGGTCTCAATCAAATTTAATTTTTGGTCCTTCATACGGAAAAGTTTGGGCACCCCTGCTCTACAGGGTCACAAAATTCATTACATTTTCAGTTTTTCTATTACATTTTTTGTACATAGGATAGCACTAAAGAACGTACACTATGTTTTCACAGTTAAAGGCAGAACAACCTAAACTTCTGAAATTGTTTGGCAGTCTTTAGTCAAGCATTTCATATAAAACATCTCATATCAAATGAACATATTTATTATTTTATGTTATGAACAGCACCAGCTACAGTACTTTGGTATACCCATCCTAAAGGTAACTAAAGTTTGAAACAGCTCCAGTGTAGATCTAGCCTCTTACTAAGATTACGAATGACCTTGACACCTGTGAACATATTCACAGACTTATGAAGCCAATTGTGAATCAACATATACAATTATTCTAATCAAAATGTTCCTCATTTTTGTTTGAAAAATATCAACTAATTGCATGTTTAATGTATATTTTTGCCATATGGACATCGTTTGAGACAGTCATCTCTGACAATCGCTTTATTCTTAAATGTTAGGTTAAAAAATGCAGAATAGAAACAATATACGACTGGATTAACTTGTATTGTAGTCTTTATATTGCCTCGATGTTCTCAATGTTGCCAGCAGGAGGCGCTACAGTTCGTTCATCTGCAGCTGCTGACCTACAGGATCAACTGGTTTTATTTGGCCAAATAGACAATGAACTTCTTCTTAAGAACTTATTCATTCTTCAACTTCACACATGCGTGTTTGTACCAGACCTACTGAAAAACTTGTTTACATCGGCTTTCAATTTATATTTGAGCTATTTAAAAAAAAAAAATACGCAGGCATGAATACGGTTTAGCACAGAAAGCCAGTATGCGAGCGCATTATTTTTTATGTACACTTAAAACCTAAAACATGTTAATAAAATGTACACAAACCTTTATTTTCTTTGGGTGGCTGGATCATTACTATCCCATCTCAATCACGTATAATCGGAAGCCCAGTTCCACGACTGTATAAAACTAGGTCTAGCATCTGCTAGTGCACTGCTAAACCGAATCAGGTGTTGATTCATTTACTTATCTGGGTTACAATGACCTCTTGTGGACATAAAAGATACTGCGTGTAATTATCTTTGCCAAATTCGAACTTGTAATTGTACATTTTTTTTCATAGTTGTATTTTTATTATTATTATTATTATTATTATTATTATTATTATTATTATTATTA
>CAIGQV010019068.1:2903414-2941988 GCA_903798115.1 Danio jaintianensis | reverse complement strand
TATATATATATATATATATAAACCTAAAACTTACATTTTAACAATTAGACATTTAAAAAAAAAAACAACCAACAGTCATAAAAATAATTAAACAAAAGATAAATATGCATTCCCCCAACCAACCACCCACCAGTGCTATCCAATGGTAAACGTAGGTACTAGTATAGTAAACATATTAATCACAAGTTGAAGAAAGGAAATAAAAGGGGACCAAATTTTTTCAAATAAAAAACCTTGTCTATTAGGGTATACCGGATTTTTTCCAGATGTAATGTACCCGTTAACTCTGTCAGCCATAATTTAAGAGTTCGAGCTTCTTTTTTTTTCCAAAACAAAATAATACATTTTTTATATGAGGTCAACCCATATAAAACAAACTGTTGTTGTACCCGTGTAAGTGTCAAAAATTCTTCGGAAACTCCAAATATTATTAATATAGGATCTGGTTCAATCGGAATGTCTAATTTATCTGAAAAAAACTTGAAATAATTTGTTCCCGAAATATTTTGTTCTTGAAAAAAATTTGTTTATACCATGGGAAAAAATAATAAAACTAGCCTGTATCCAATGCTAGTTTGCTTGTGGCCTCCTTTGAAAATGCTGAGGAAAACAAATTTGTACTAGTACGAGTACTACTGACTGTGATAGCTAAATTCACTGTTTGATTAGATTGATTAAACCAGCTAGAATAATGAAATGAATAAGCATAAATGAAAAGCATAAACTAAAAATAAACATCTCAACTAAGGAATATTAATGTACAATTAAAACCAGGTAAACCAGCATTAAATCATTTTCTACTGCTTATATGTGAATATTTGTTTTCCTGGCCTTCCTGCATTACTGCAAGTATCCATTTATCCAGCATTCCAATTCATGTTCAGTCATATGTGATACATGTTCATCATTGTGAATCTCAAATGGGAATCCCATGAATCCCATGCCAGAAGAGAGAGAGAGAGAGAGGGGTGTATTCTAAATGGTCCCAGTTCTCATTTGACTGCTCTAGCTCTATAACTATATTCCTGAAAGCATCAGGAAGTAAGAAGGCTTTCCACATCCCTCTCATTGTATTTCTTCATTCTTCCACCTCTCTCATTTTCCACTCTGCTCAGACTCCCCTTCTTTTCGTCAATCCTTTACGTCTGTTTCTAACTCTTTTTCTGCTCTTCATCTCTCTTTCTTCATCCCGCGCTCCTGCTTTGATCTAGTTCGGCCCACTCTGCTGGTAACAATAGACTCCACCACACAAACTCTTCTTTATATAGTGTAAATCCACTAGTGATCTCATTAGAGGCATTGATGGAACACAGATGACAGGACTACTGTGTCTGGAAATACCATTTAAAAGAAGCACAGTTCAGCGGAGGCCACGTAAGGGAAGACACCTCGTTTCAATTACATGATTGGTTGATTTCTGCTTAAAAGCAATGGAACTGGACACTGCGTGGCACCAATTCTCTGTTTTTAGACCAAGACTTTGGGGCTTGGCAAAACTGCATTACATCATCTATTCACTATGAGATCTTTTTGTAGTCAGATTACTGTTTGTTTAAGGCATTTACTCCACTAATGTAGTTTCACAGACCTTCAACAAGAGTACATGGAATATTTAATTTGTCAATTGTATAGGTAATGAAAATACAGTGGGAACTAAATGTTTAAACTGTAAATTCTCAGTCTTAATATGGAAGTAATTTAAACCAAAACAAAAAAAATAGCATTTGAACTATACCTCTTAATTACTTACTAGCGATTTTAAAATGTTGTAAAAAAAAAAATCAAAAACGCAGAAACTATTTCTCACTGGTGGATATTCTAGACAATGTGGGTTAGGACAATTTGAAAATGACCTAGGAACTTAAGATGGTACAACATTTTAAACAGTTTGTAATTCTAATTACAACTTACAAGCTAAATGTTAATCAACTTTAAAATATAGATTGCTATGCTTCACTCATATTTTAACATATTTAACCACTCTATTCTGTATTTATGGAATTTTTGTTTTCAAACAAAAGCAGAGATCTCAAACAGATCAGGTTTCATGTAATACTGTCTCTAGTCAACGAATGTGAATCAGCGGCGTGGAGAGTTGGCGTCACAAGCAGGATGAAGGTCAAACACGTCACATCGGGTTGGTTTGTTTAAGCTAATATGTGGATGCGTCTTGCCCAGGCACCTGACCCATCTTCATTAAATCCTCTCCTGACATTTATTACCACAGTAGAATGAGGTCAGAGCATCCAGCCAATGCATAGAGAAGGTTATATGGGCACTAGCCATGCTAGAGGGGCCAATCTCTTTAGGAGCACTAGTGCGCATCTGATGAGGTCTCTTTATATTCTACACATTTAAATGATGGAAATACCCCGTATGTACGCACACACATACTAACCCACACACAGTCACGCTCCATGAGTCACTTGATTTACTCTAACCCTTGACAAGGCAATTTAGCTGTACAACAAGCTGTGACCAAATTTTCTTATTTTGCATAATGAGGTCCCTATGAATACCTAAAAGATGTTGGGGGAAGGGATTCTATTTAAATGTATGCTTTTTAAAGGTCAGATTAGTATCAGACTTGAGCTAAAGTGGAGCTTGATTGGAGGAAAAGACTGTGTGCGCGTGTTTATTTCATGTGCAAAGGCAGCTCTTTGTGCCTGTCATGTTCTTTTTTTTTTGAGGTGGCAGGGCAAAGACAGGAAGTAATCATCGTCTGAGTAAACATGGCCCAGTCTCCTGAGTGACCCTAATCTGCCATGAGACATTCCACACGCCCCATGGTCTATGCACATACACAAACGTGTGCACACACTGAGTTCTACATACACAGAGACACAATTACACACACAGCTTGCCATCAAAAACCCAAACTCAGCTGCTCAGACTGACAAATCCCAGTCCTGCCCAAACCAGACATGATATGCCAGAACCAAATAGTGGGTTTCCACACAACCCCATCTGAGAAGATCCAGAGCTGGTGCCATACCTGCTGTTTTCAGACAAACACACACACTAGCTGTTCTAAGAGCCATGCTAAACTACACCATACTGGTTTGTTTTTCTAATTTAGCTATGCAAACTGGGCAATGATGTGGGGTCAGGGTCCCAAATGAGATTTAAGCCACACTTGCATGAATTCAGAAAATGCACCATACAGTATAAAAATTCTGTTTGAAAAGTTTCATGTAATATGAAAATGAGTTTTCTATATATATTCAAGTCATTATGGCAATAGAATTGACTAAAGGTTTTCAGACTCAATTAAACAAAAACAAAAAGACTTGGAACAAACAATGAAAACATGAACAACATTTAAGAAAATCATAGAGGATTGCAATTACATGAAGACAAGTAGTGTAAATAATTTCAGAATTTTCAATATTTTCAATATTATATTCAACAGAATTATCACTATTATTTATTTTAATGTAGGAATATAAAGTACTTATGTATGCAGGTATGTATTCTAAAATTACTACACTATATTTTAGGCACAAACCATTTTGACAAAAAAATGTTAATGGCCTCGCATAGGGTTGACAGAAGTAAAATACTGCACAAAAATTAATGGATGCTCATCATTCAAGAACTGTGTGGCTCTTCAGGGCTGTTCTGATATACATTCCTCTCATATGCCTGCTGAAAGTTTTTTTTCAAGCGTGTTTATTACAGTTTGACACGGCTATGTGAATTTATTGATCTTTTAATGGCCTGTGAACGGTGGAGTGGCAGTCAGGCGAAAGGAATCCCATTTAACCTCTGCTTATTAAACAGGAAGTGTGGAGGGTAATGGGCTGAACTGGAGAGATGACTGGAACAGATAGGTAATGAATCTGCATCAGATAGAGGGATGAAGAAACAGATAGAGGGTTAAGGGCACAGAGGGAGGAAAGGAATTAAAGACGGACAGAATGAACGCTAGATAGATAGAGAGGGATAAACAGATAAAAGAAAGGATGCATGCAGTGAATGAAGGAGCAATAAAGCGTAAAGCAAGAACACCTAGATGGGTATAAGGTGAGTTGAGTCATTAATCAGTCTCAGTCACTGAGCATGAAGGGCAGGAAGAGTGGAACCCCTGCGACACCAGCGACTGCCCCAGTGCACACACTCACAGCCACACCACTGCTCACTGCAGGAGAAGAATGGGACTGCGTGACCTACAGTATACTATGCAAAGATGCTATACAGTAGCGGAGGATGTGTAAAGCCTAGGTTGATAGTGTGGATATATGGTAAATTAATATAGTTATAAAGGATTGAATGTGCAAATTACATGTTCAATTCATTTCCTGATGCTTCAAACAATTTGTTAGAAACTTACTGAAAAGATTTTTAAATTTAGGTAAAAAAAAAAAAAAAAAAAAAAGTATTTATAAAAAAAATTATTTGTCTTACCAATTATCTTGTTCAACTTGAGAGAATTTCGAAAAATTCTGTAAGCGTCATATTTCCTGTAGTAAATATGCACCCTGATCTGACGTAGAAGGTGAAAAAAAGCTGCTTTTACATTTTTTTCTTTTTTTTATTAAAAGTGTTCTTGGACCTTAGTGTGATTACAGGTTGAAACATTGTCTTAATAAATTGTCCTTTGAGAGCAATATCAATGGTGTGCGTAATTTTCATTTGTTTAATATTTCATTTTGTTTAATTTGATCGAGCACTTGCTTAAAGTTTTCTTAGGTTGTGGACACACCGACCCTTTTTTAAGTTAAGCCACTGAAGTGACATGACATGTTTTGACAATGTTTCTGATTCCCTTTCTGGTCTATGAATGTCTCTGCTGCTGTATACAGAGGATGAGCGAGCTCTCAGATTCATCTAAAAATCCAAATTTGTGTTCCAAAGATGAACAAGGGTCTCATTGGATTGGAACAACATAAAAGTCAGTAATTAACAACATAATTTTCTTTTTCTTTTGGTAAACCAATTAAAAGACATCCATTGTGAATGTTCAAAGATGTTTTACTGAGTGAACATTAGCATGCAGCAACACAAATGTGTTTTCAACTGCATCCTATTAAATATACCATCCACTCTAACTAAAGTCTATATATATATATATATATATACATATATATATATCAGATGCGGTATGGCTCATAGTCCTGTTAGGCTCACATCCAGGACAATAATACAATGACCAACCAAATAACATTGCTCTTAATAATGGATTACAGACCACCATGCCAGCTTCAGAAACACCAACATCCTGCTCTTCTGGGATGAGGCAAAGCAGAGAATCTTGAATGGTAAATATTCTGTATGCCAGCACAGGATGCTATGTGCACTGTCCTCTATAGTAAATGGGGTTGCTGCTGGCCACTGCAATTTCAGAGCGGAAATAAATGAATGCTTGCTTGCTGTGCCAAAATAAGAAGCAGAAGCCATGCAGGAAATGGGTATTACAGTATTTTGGCCGAGAGAAAGCAGACATTATCCATCATGAAAGCCATTAAGTTCCCATTTAATTTCTTTAAAGGGGACCTATTATGTAAAAATCACTTTTATAAGAGGCTTAAACAAAGTTGTGTGGCAACAATGTCTGAATATAGTCAGCCACTAATTAATTATATTCTTTTATAATCACACTTCCTAAAAACAGTCTGCAGAAACACTTTGATTGACATTCTCCCTTTGTACATGTCAACAGAAAGGAAAAGCTCCGCCCATTAGTGATGATCTCTCCCTCATTAGCATAGTCCTGAGTGAGAAGCAGCCATACGCCATTAGAGTTTTCACACCATACCTGTTGAAGAAAATGTCAGCGACTAAGCTATAATTTACTATTATAAATGTGGAGTTTTAGGATGCACAAATAAACACAGTATTCTCCATAGATTAACTTTGTCTGAGTAACTTCTTTTCACATTTTCACAGAGATAACGTTAGTCCTGTTTTGAATCTGACGCTATGCTGATGCATAGGCGTTTGTAGCTCGAGGGTGTGGAGCACATCTCACTTGAATTTAAAGTGACAGTCACCAAAACGGCACAATTTGAATCAAAGCCTAAAAAGGGGCAGACTCAAAAAGCTATAATAAAAATATTTGTGTGGTATTTTGAGGTGAATCTTCACATACACACTCTAGGGACATCAGTTACTTATCTTACATCTCGTAAAAAGGGGCACAATAGGTCACCTCTAAAAATGGAACCAACTCTCAAACCTTACTGTCTATGTCTTGGAAGTCAGATAGTGCCGATCATGAAGAAAGGCAGTACCTGGACCTCTGTGAAGAGCATGTGTAGCTGTCAGTGGGCCAGTTAGTGAGCTGAACTGCTCTGTGCTTCTGTGTGGCAGTTCCCAGAAAGAAAGAGATGAATAATAAATGAGTGTGGGAGAGAGGGGTGGGGGGGACACCGAAAGAGAGATTCCTTCTGAGTCTGTAGTATGTCTTCGGGGCTCACAGTAACAGCTAAACAAATGTTTTGTAAGTGTCTGTTGAAGCTCAACCCTGTTTACAATAGCTCTGCTCCAAAACCTAGTGCGCTGCCTCCCTGCCAGCTGACTATATAGGCAGCTATCTTCTAAAGGTAGCATCATATTTGCGAAATTTCCTCCTGGCTTCGTCGATAGTGCAGTGATCTATGGAACACAGCTCTCACTATCAAAACAATTAGCTTTCCATTGGTCAGTGGAAAAATGGATTGAGGTCTAGGCAAAATCTGTATTACAAAATTGTTTGCGCTTGCATGTTTTATCTGCAAATATTTGGCTAACAATGGTAAATTTGCACCTTAAAGCCCAATGTATACTTTGTTTTTATGTAGTTGCTAACATACTCAGTTAGATACACGCACAGCTTTGAAAATGTTCTGCTATTTGATATAGAGCACAGGCGTTTGATATATGCACTCTAAAAATACACATTCTTTGCAGCTGTTCAAAATAAATTTGTGGACGCCCTCACTATACCCTCATACATACGCCTGTCAATGCTTATATAAATGGTTAGTAGTTCGTTTTTTCTTTTACAACTTTAAAAAGGCAGCCCAGTTTAGCGTTGCCACCATGTGGACAAATAAAGTAATGCAAACACAACTGCAAGTGCACTGTTAGAAAAATCAGGCTATACATGTTCTGTTGTTGATGAATTTTACATTCGTTGCATATCCTATCATTTAAGCTACATATTCGTATAAACACTTTACATAAGTGACTGAAATCCACAGAGGAAATTCTGATTTCAATAGAGTTTGACATCCTGTTTTATATATCTTATTGTGAATGAGTAATACAGGTTTCTCATGTTTAATAAAAGGAGTCATAAGTTAATGTTATAGCAAAAACGCCATAATTTTCTCTTGTAATTTCAGATTGCAACACTAATTCTGTTTTCTAAAACCCGGCCCTCCACCTCAGACAAGCATCTCTATATCAATAATATCATTATTTCACTCAATAATTTGTTACACTTGGATGTACATATGTTAACAAACAATCGGTCACTACTGTCACAACCATTTTATCACTATTTTAAAATACACTGTTTACTGTGAATTACTGTATTCATAATTTATCAATACAAGTGTATTTATTCTAAATTTCTCCTGCTATACTGGATCTGCTATTCTCCTGCTATAATGGATCTGCTTCTTCATTGTGGTTGTTACAATGCATCCTTAAAGGACACATGTGACATTGCTTTAGAATCTGGCCAAACTGCAGTATATTAGAACACAATTAAGCCTAATTTTTCTTTTAGGTGATGCTTTAAATATGAATACAACCCCTCTCATGTTAGAACTAATTTAAACAGAGAAGGATGTTTCCATGTTTGTGAAGATACACTACTGGTCAAATGTTTTACAAAATTAGGATTGCACTGCAATACCTAGGACTGCATTTATAAAACAGCAGTATTGTAAATGCAATTCAAAGCGAATTTCTAATTTATAACATTATAAAATGATTTTTTTTTTCCTTTTACTCTTTGTCTCACATAATAATTCAGAAATTTAATATTGTTCTATAGTGAACAGTTAAAGGCAAAATTATTAGTGCAGTTAAATGGAGAGACGTTTTTTAAACATATTTTAAAATAATAGTTTTAATAACTAATTGCTAATAACTAATTTATTTTGTTTTTGATGACAGTACATACAATTTTACTAGCTATTTTGCAAGATACTAGTATTCAGCTTAAAGTGCAATTTAAAGGATTAACTAGATGAGGTTAACTGAGTTAGGTGAGGCATGTCACTGGAAAACATTTTTGGAAATAGAATTACAATTTCACAGGAAGGCTAATAATGTTGCCTTCAACTGTATGTGTAACAGAAAAACACACACTCACCTCTCTGAGCATGGGGTCAGATATGGAGCTGAGGTTAACAGCTCCTTCATAAGTCAGGTAGTAGAAGACATTGAGAGCTCTGATGGCCTCGGGTCCCTGCTGCTTGTATCCGAATATCAGATCAATCCACTGATGCAACTGACAGGACACAAACTCACTCTCCAGAGCCTATAAAACACACAGGAGATAACATGATGTCATTCAAGCTCATTGACATACCGTAATAATAACAAGAAATCAGATTGCCAAAAAAACCTGTAGTTAAATAAGCTAAACTGAGGGTAGTTAGTGAATGAGACACAATGAAATACCATGTGGCACGATCATTTAGTGAATTTACCTCAGATTCTGATAGATTTGTTATTTTGACATTTTTTTCACATGCTCAACAACTCACGGAAATCTCCTCGGAGAATGTAACCAAGTAGCATGGGTAACGGGATCTGTCAAAATGTGCTTTCAACAGTCACAAATGACATAATACACACAAATTACAAGCATATGCTTCTAGGACAGAACCGTTGGAGCAAAGCAGATCGTCTTACACGAGCAGGACGAGATATCTTTGCTCCTTTGTTTAGTCTCATCTCTACGTGCGCCGGGGACGTCTGAGAGTGCGTTGTTGTTTTCAGAGCTACGATTGCTCTTGGACTGTCAAAACACCGAAACGCAAGCTGTTTCTCTCTTCATTAGCAGCCAAAGGAGGACCTCTGTTTATGACTGCTCATAAAAAACAGCAATTGTGTTAATTTGCTCAAAGCTGTGTGGGCACAAAGGCTTCTAAACGAGCCCAAATGAGTATGAGAAGAGCCTTGATTGTCATTGCTGCCTTGTGTCACATTAATTTGGAGACAAACATTAGGCCCTGCACTTAAACAGCAATTTATATCATTTAAACGCTTACCGGAAGGGTCTTAGCATCACTCATTTAAATGTGAATGCGCTGACAGCTAATTTCGTTTAATTTGCACTCCAAGCTTTCTTAATTAGAACTTTAAATCAGAAGGGCAATGAGAGACACCGTGAAACGTGGCATTTGCGATATGACAACAGGTTTGACAGCAAACTTGTTTCACTGTTGTGCAGTGATGACTTCTTGTGTCGTATTACAAGACTAATAGATGTTAGCAAAGATAAAACTGAAAACATTACATAGTCTGGATTGGTTAAATATTTACTGGAGATCTTTTTAAAAGGACATTTTGTTTCGTTTTTCTTTGAGCTAACAGACTGTGTGTGCTGTGAATTTTCGGATTAGTTTATAATAAGGATGATATTCACTACTATTTACTCTCTATCAAAATACCACAATTTATACCACAATACAATACAAATTTAAAGTGGGGGTGTTTTTCCTGAGAATAATATTTGTAACGGAGCTGTTGACATGGCATTGAACAAGATTTTGGTAAAAACCCAAACAATACAAACATAAAAATAAAACAATAGAATGACACAAGGAGAAAGTACTTAACTACGGCAATGTATTTACATTTCAGTAGTTCAATACTTTCTCCTTGTGTCATTCCTTTGTTATTCCGCTTAACAAATTTTTCAGATTTTAGAATCTTGATGGTTCTGTGGGTCTCGTCTATCAAATGTGATCTTTATTTTATATTAGCTATTGGATTCAAGTCAAGTTATTCTACAGCTTGATTTTCTTTCCCTGACACCAACTGAGAGATTCCTTGGCTGTGTTTTGTATCAGTGTCCACCCTGGTTTCATTTTTATCATCCTGGTAATGTATGACGTAAGGCAGAGAGTTGCTGAAAAACCGCTGAGAGATTTCAGCTGCTGTCTGGGCTTCCACTGCCTTTCTACACCTCCCTTTCTTCATGTGTTCAATACTTTTTCCCTGTGTCATTTCATTTTATTACGCATTTGAAAACAAGTTAGTTTTATTTTCTTTGCATATATGGATTTTTTTGGTTGTTACCAACATCTGGTGAAAAGTTCAAGTAAACAGCACCTTTAGAAATACGTTTTCTGAGAAAGATTGTGACGTGTTCAATACTTATTTCCCTCACTGTACCGAGTGTAATAATTAACATGTATTCCTATATGGTTAGGAATGTTTTTGGGTTAGTTAGTTGCATGTATTTAAGCAAAGTTTACTGTTTATACATAAGTAAAACAATGACAACATATAATAAAGTGTTAGTTTAATAGACAGTGTCTTTATTGTAGCAACAGACACATTTTATTGCAAGCACTTGCCTTAAACATGCAGATTTATTCCAGTTAATCTATTTGCCTACCCATTTTTATTAAAAGAACCCATACCTCTGAGTCTTTGAAGGATTTATTTTTAGTTTATTATGTGGATGGATTGACCCTACATTGTTCCACAACTTGTCTATTCCCAAACTTAATGCAGGAGCTGATGGGCATTTAATGTGGGCCGCCATCTTGTGTCAATCAGTGAAGGGAAACAAAGAGGCAGGGGGGCCAATGTTATTGGACACCAACTCTCCAGAGGACTGCCTTTATGTTAATCAAGGAACTCTGAAATCAGCAATGAGATGGAAGCCCTGCTCAGGGAGGCCTGACCTCATCAGAGATGCAGAGAGCGTTTGGTGGGGTCTCCTGAGGCAGGGGTGTCACTCTGAACCCATGCACTTTCATCACAAGAGGAGGGGGGAGACGTGTACCTACAACATTACATTCCTTTTTAAAAATGATTACACCACATACGTTAACCCAGAGGGCATGTGTGTATATATACAAAGAAATTGAAGTGTTTCTGCAGTAAAATGTCAGGTTAGAATGTTTGATATGACACAAGATTTATATCTGTGTACATCTTCAAATACCGTATCTCAAACATGTGGCTCTCTTATAAACCTCAAATACAGGAACCCCACACACTGACGATCATTGTGATGATCATCAAAAAAGCAAAAAAAAAAGTTAAAACAAAACCAAAAAAAATAACTAAAAAACAGAGAGAGAAAAAAAAATGTTTTTTTTTAAAGAAATAGATCAACCGGGGTTCGGTTTAATATTGCCACCATTCACTCATTTTGATGCTGTACCAAATCTGCATGGTGTACAGTTGAGCTGAAATATCATTATGAAATGTCATTCTGAATTTGCCATATAATGACAAAAAATATCAAACATCAAAACTACCAAAACATTTTATTTGGTAAAGATCTTTTGGATTGAACTCCACAGATAACTTTTTTTACTCTTCATCGTAAAAGTGATTTTACACATCAAGGTAATGTAATTTACATTAGTGCGTTTTTGTTTTAAGGTTACGTCTGGCATCTACAATACTACGCCATCTTTCACCTGTAAAAACTGTGAAAGACCCTATTTGGAAATGCTGGTTGTTCTTCTCAGTATAGACTGACTGAACGGCTGTCTATTTATTTTTGCAAGCTTGCAAGTTATAAAGCTTTTATTCTTTAAAAAAGTAGTATTTCTGTTCCTTAATAAAATGTGTCTGGAACAAAACAAACGTAAGCAAATTAAAAAAATATATGATTTTTTGGAAGTGAACATTTTTTTTATATTCATGCATATGTAGAAAAGAGGCCCAGGAGTGTGTAAGATGCAGATCATTACAACTGCTCATATCTGGAGAGCATTATTGATGTGCCAATTAGTAGAGGCAGTATGTCCCATATAATCCCCAGGGAATCATCAGCATTATGGAAATGTGTGTGTTTGTGTGCGTAGAAGTGCTGGCAATTGTGGGGTGAGGTATCACAGCTGCCGGATCCCAGAAAAAAATATGTTTTCAATTTCATTCCAGCATTGCTTTTGTACAATAAATGCAACAAAGAATAAATCTGAGCATGGTTGAAAAAAAATTATAATAATAAAATAATAATAATAATAATAATTAATATATATATATATATATATATATATATATATATATATATATATATATTGTTACATATATAAAAATTAATTAGCCAAAATTCCACATTTCATGAAAACAAATGACATCTGAAACCAACTTACATTTGACAAAACTGTCAAATGATATATGCGTGGAGCAGACATGTATAATGGTGCCATCCAGCACTAACTGCCAGACGTTTAGTGACATGCAAGAAGTCTGGGTCTGATCTATTCTCCTCTCTAGAGGAACCAAATTACAGTCAAGATTTAGTTGGGGGAGTATCTGAAAATCTGAGTATGTCATTTCCAAAACTTACTTCAAAATTCAGTTTTCTGCACCAACTGACAAGCTCATTGAGACATAAAGCAGGATTGAAGGCTTCATGTTTTCTCTTATTTTCACTAGCATTGCTAGATTTCCAGGCACAGTACACAGAACTACAAGACACTAATGATACTTTCAAACATGTTTTTACGAGATGGATCTCTCTGAGCCCTTTATGACATTCATTGACCATTTCCCTGTCTTTAGCAGCCCTTTAAAAGCATTTTAAGGACTTAGAGGTAACCTGTCTGTGGCCATGCTAAAATGTCACATAACAAATCAATCTGGCTGTTTTGCATTAAAATACAGGGCTGTCATGGTGAGTGGTGAGTGAGATGCTAAACACATAGGCAGACGGGATGTTTTGATTGGCAGCTGGATTATGCAACATTGATTAAGAGAGATAATGGTGGCACTAATCATGCATGTGGACTGTGCAATGAGACTGTGACAAATGAAATACATGCATCGATAAAATGCTATAAAACATGTCTACTCAAATAAATTTAGTTAAATTCAATATATTTTGTATGTCTATCTATCTATTTATCTACATATTTGAGAAGAAGTTATACGATAATTAATTATAAGATAATGTACAGTTAGACTCGGGACACACCAAACTGACGAGAGAACGCTCTGACTGGTTATTCAGCAATGAATCAGTGCGCAAGTGTGATATTGCAAGTAACCAAATCAAGTCAAAATGAAACACAAATGTAAATGTAACTTCGCTACATTTCTCAAATATTTGCAAATTATATGGATTATTAGATTATCCGACATATTTGCAGGAGCGAATCCCTCTGTGGTGAGTGACAATTACTGTGATAATGGAAATAAACGCTGCTTTATTTACGCTTTGCATGTATACGTCGAAAGTTCCAGTTTCCAATTGGGAATGAGAAAACAGACTACTGCCTCCTGTAGTGCAGAAAGACACATCCACCTACGCAGGTGCAGAATGCACTCTCTCTATTCAGTTGGTGTTTGTTTGTGTGGTGTGTTCACGTGCAGCTTTTTGGTAAAGACAGAACCAGACATGAGACGACGCAAAGCGATGCAGACCCAACACAGTTGGGTTGCATTGGTGCTAGTTGTTTGGTGTGTCAATCTTTAAGCCAAAACTATCAAATTCAGGGCAAAGATTTGATCGCATTCTCTGGGTTAATTTTGCTACCAGCTAAAAGTACTCAAGTCATCATGAATAAATAAACAAATACCATTTATTCTCTACAAATCACTTCTTCCACAGTGCACAAGCAAATACTTAAATAGTTTTTGTTCCTGGGAACAACTTTATTCTTTATCATTGATCAAAGAATATAAGTGTTGTCTGTAGAAATCCTGAGATGGGTGTGATAACACATTTTTGCAATACACACAAAACACATCACAAAACTGACCCTAAAGGTCTTTGGATATGGAGTACTACATTTTCAAATACGCTTTTTCACATTTATATTTTCTTAAAAATTCATCATGCACAGAACTTTGCATACTGAGTCTGATGCATATTATTGATTCAGTTGCAAAATAAAAAAGTAACTGATTTAAAAAAAAAAAAAAAAAAAAAACATTCAAAATGGAACCTTCATGCATATAATGATGCTTGTGTTCTCCTCTCTCTTCAAAAAAAGAAATAGGAAATATTATGATTATTTAATTGAATTGATCCAATCTATCTTTATAGCCAAAGATATCTTTATATTTGTTTGTCAATAAAGTGCTCTGTGCTGCGAGATGAAGTGGACTAATTTGTCAATTGTAGAATTTGTAGAATTGTCAAGACACCTAAAATCGCTTGCCACGGACGTGAAAAACTGAACTGATTACAATGTTTTAATGACAGACGAAAGTTTAGGAGGCAGTGTCCAAATGTTATTGACACAACATGAGGACATATTTATTTTATAATGTGCAAAACCTTTAAACGAAAATTCTGGACACAGTCTTTAACGTACTTAAGACACTAGAGATGTGCCCAAAAGCTGAATATTGTATCCTGAATTGATAAGAACTCAATAAAAGTATATAACAATATAACAGGCATTTGCAAGATTTAAGTCATTCATTGCCTTTTCTTGATGAGAGGTGAGCCAGACAAACTACTTTTTAGTTTCTGCTAATACAAAACTTGTAATATTTACAGAATTGTATTTAGATTTTTTTTTGGCAACTAAATTTAATTTATATTTAAGGTTTAATTATTTCTGTTATATTAAAGTCCAGACAATATAGAGAAATGGTTATAGGTCTTCTCTTTGACCTCTTCTTGAAACACTTACTTGCATTCCGGACATGGCCTATTAGTCAATTCACTTTTAATCAGCACGTGAATTCACACAAAACTGCTACTACCTGTGGTTATTTCTTCAGGCTTTTTCAGAAGTTAAATACATTGTAATCTTTACCAGCAATGGAATGTGGAAAAAAAATGATTGACTGACAACGATTTAAGATCAAAATCACGGATGAGCTCTGGAAATTATTACTTTAACTCACCTCCCAACATAAAGCTAATTCAGCCTAAATAGGCCTTAAGAAGAGTCTATAATTAGAAGTAGCAGAACAAGACCCTTCATCCCAGAAAGCATCTGGCTGAGGTGCTGGAAAGAGAATTATTTGGATAGCTGTTGAAGAGTGGCAGGGCCTCTCTTATATATGTGTGTGTGTGTGTGTGTGTGTGTGTGTGTGTGTGTGTGTGTGTGTTCATGGCACATAAAGAATGATTAGAATAAATGGTTTTGCTAATTAACTTCTAATCTGAGCTCTTTAAGTCTATAGAAAGTGACTGATCAGGTATGATGCATTCATATTCCGAGACTGAATGTGTAATAGATAGAGTGTGTTAATGTAATTACTGTGGGCATAGTGACAGAAATTTGAAGTAAGCTACATTTTTTAATGTAATATTGCAGTATGATTGCAGTTATATTTCAATATAGCATATTGTTATTATTATTAGGCATGGGTATCAGAATAACGGTTTAATCATGGTCAAAATATTTTAAACAGAGCCTTTAAATCAATATCAATTTAACATAAAATTCGACGTATAGAGTTACAATTTAGCAAAACTAAGTATTACTAATTATTAATGATTTTTCTGAAGGAAAAGCAATATGTCTGCTTTTTCTGGGAGAAGGTGAGACCTCTCCTGGCTTACTGTATCACTAGATGTGGAGAAAACCCTCTCGGCGTGGGCAGAAGTCTTTGTACAGGTCTACGCACAGAGAACAATCAAACTGATGCAAATATATGTATTTAGTTGATGTTTTTATTCAGGCAGATCGATTTATAAAAGTTCCATGAGAACATTTCAAAAGTATAAGACGTTGTCTGCTTTCTTTACCTCTTAGGGATGTCAAACAACAATCAGTTTACACAGTGCAAACAGCCAAAACCTGGATATTTTAGGAAATATAGAAATCCTGGCCAGGACGCGTACTGCAAAAATGGCACATTTGTTCAGCCTAGTTCTAGAGCTATAGGATGTGGCAGCAGCATGGGAAAATGTGAAGATTATACATTTAGACATCTAAAATGTAATGCTAATTGATATTTTCAGTCATTTTTTAAATAAAGTATGCAAGTGAAGTTCAGCAGTGCAAGGTGCATTCATTTGGTGGCTTTACGTAATTATTATTCATGAGTTAACAACCAACCACACCCAGCACTGTACACATGCATCACATCAGAACCGCTTTTAGAATCAAAAGCTAACAATTTACAATGATTATGGTCACTTAAAAATCTTTTAATCATGCAACATCGTCTTTAATCAAAACAACTTCCCATCCCTCTAGTATCTTTCCTCTGATGACATGTTTATTGGTGAAAAGGCTGGAGAATTGTCAGATGAGATCAAAGCAACAAACTACAATGATCCAATCTATTCTCTAAAATCCTGGCCTCAATTTTTTTTTCTTGTTCATAAAATGTTTCACATTGATACATGTTAAACACTAAGAAAAGACTATGGCAAATAGAGATCCATTCATGCCAACTTAAAGTCCACCTGTTTATTCAAACAATGGTGCAGTTTTACAATAAGTTGCATTAGTTAATGCATACACGCATTATAAGTTGCATGCATTAGGATATATGCACGCATTAGTTAATGCATATTGGTAGCACTTCAAGTGTCAAGTTTCATGTGTTAACATTAGTTAATATAATGAATTAATTATGGCTAAAAATTCATTTTCTTATGAACCCCTACTCTCAAAATTATTCAGTTTATAACCACATGACATTTGGGGTCACAACTGTACAATAGTACCATCTCCCACATATCTACCCAGATTTACTAGCAAATAATAACCCTCTATTTTTTTGGTATAAAAAAAAACTAGTCACAGTTGGTGCCAATAGCCCAGTGGTCAGTGTGCAAACATAGTGCAACTGTGCTGCAGGCATCCTGAGTTCAAGTCCCAACTCGTGGACCTTTCATGATCTTATCCCCCTCTCTTTCTTTCTTTCTCTTTCTCTTTCTCTCTCTCTTTCTCTCTCTCTTTCTCTTATAGCATATGTATATGTAGGGGTTTCTCTTTTAAGCACAAAATTAAAGAGATTAAACAAAAAATGACAACTTTTAACAAACCTGCATGATTCATATTAGAGAAGTACTAGAAAATATAGAAGAAAGAAAAGCAGAAAACAAACAGCATGTGGTAGAAGGGAGAAAATTGTCTCCACGTGCATTCATTTATTTGGAATACCAGAAGACAACGCTATCCGAACATATCATCAATGGCTCTGCTTGTTAGCAACTCTGTACTAATTTGTGCTGTTCTTGGTAGACTGTGTTGGTTATTATGGAAATGAGCCTCTGTGTTCTGTAATTTGCACCTTCTCAGTAAAATCACCTGCCAAACTTTTTTAATTGCTTTGTTTAGTAAATCTGGCCAATTGTCTTTATATAGACATTGGTCATCATAAAAACGTCAGGTAGCTGTACAGTGCAATGACCTTTCCTGTTTCCACTGAATTGCATCATAACCCTAGAACAGTCTGGGCCAATGACATCCATGAGTATATCATTCTCCGGGGTACATATAAGGTGACCTCGAGAACCCCCAGAAGTTTAGCAGGACAGAGTCATACGAAGCAGCAGTAAATTAAGATGTTCTGCTGCTGGTGTGAATGTTGATATCTGGGGTCAGTGATTTCCATGATGGATGTCTTAAACTTGCCGTCCTTGTCGAGGATGCTTTGAAATGCAGACAGGGCGAACGTGTGTTTGAGTGAGAGAGAGAGAGGGGGCAAATGAGTTGCACCCATGCTGAAAATTAACTTCTCCATTTATTCACAGGGCATGCTTGAGTGAATGACTGTGAAGGAGAAATCCAAGGCTAAGATGCCGCAAACATGCACTTTAGCACATCAACAGGCTGGTGCTTCATACGGGAGGAGAGAAAAACTTCTAGAACCCTCTGTGAATATGTCAGCTGCACTGAATCATAGTATTTCACAGGCTCCGCTTGACTCCCTACATTACATCACAAAGGAGGAGGAATCATCATAAAACAGCTCATGACAAAACGGCAGATACAATGCAGACACATGCACTCTAGTCCACTATCAGAAGCTAAACTGCTAAAGGAAACAAACAGTGCGAAGCAGAGGGCAGATTCTGAGAAATATCTGTTTTCATGGCAAAACCCATTAGTCAAAAAAATAGTAATTTAGCTGACAATTGAAATTGACTTGCAGTATGCTTTCCTGAAACACTACAATAACACAGCTTGTGATTTTGGACAACACAGATGTCCTTGAACCTAACAGTGGACTTCTTTTTTTTTTATTTTTTTTTTATTTTATTTTTTACAGCTCTAATCACTGTTATGTTAGTATGGTTTATATGTATTTGCAATTATTTATTTTTTTCTGAATTTATTTCTTTTTCACTTATTCTGTGGTCATTCGTCACTAGTAATAGTTGACCAAATTGTCATCAGTTAAGACAAGTTAGATCACCCCTATGTGTGTGTGTGTGCGTGTGTGCGTGCGTGCGTGCGTGCGTGTGTATAAATGACACAGCCATATCTAACAGCTCATAGTAACATGTATAAGCTACCTCTTCAAAAAAATTTGAGCATATTTGTGGTTGATCCCCATCAGCTTCCTAGTGAAGCACACCTCTGCGTTCTCAAGGTTACAGGAAAATAACAATATGAAAGTTATTACAATATGCTTACTACTAATGTTTGAGGGTAGTGCTTTTATTTCAGACATTAATTTGAGAAATTATTAAACAAGTAAACCTTTTTATGGCACACCTTCCAGCCAATCATTTCAACAGACCATGGAATAAAACATATTACCTTTTAGTTTGAATAAAAATTTTAGAGACCAACTTATCTTTGTTTGTTGTCAACAAGTCAATACTTCCAATATGTGCTTAGCCTAAGTTTTCATCTAATTTAATTATATATACAAGTCCAAAGACATGCGCTATAGGTGAATTGGGTAAGCTAAATTGTCCGTAGTGTGTATGTGTGTGAATGGGAGTGTATGGGTGTTTCCCCAGTACTGGGTTGCAGCTAGAAGAACATTCACTGCGTAAAACATATGCTGGATAAGTTGGCGGTTCATTCCGTGTGTGGCAACCCCAGATTAATAAAGGGACTAAGCCGAAAAGAAAATGAATGAATGAATGAATGAATGAATGAATGAATGAATGAATGAATGAATGAATGAATGAATGAATGAATGAATGAATATATATATATATATATATATATATATATATATATATATATAATTTTGAATACTTATTTTTTTCTATTTACTTCAGATCCATTTTAAATAATAAAAACACTCAATATCCACAGTTAACAAAAATAACCACACAGCACTCTATTGGTTAGCACATCCCCAAATATAATACAGAAAAAATTATATATTTTATATTTTACTTAAATCTTTTTACGTATAAATGACATTATTTTACATTTGACATATTACAAAATGACAAATTATACATTTGAATATATATTATATATAAATGTATGTAAATGTTTTCAACATTCAAACATTGGCTTTTTTGCCAGAACTTGTCATATTAAGGCCGATCCAAGATCCATACTGGTCAAATCCAGTGGTTGTTCACTACTGTCATTGGTTGTTAGTAAGTTAAAAAGAAAAGTGTATAAAAAAACAACAACATTTGTCTGATTGCATTAATTCCTCAGACTGTCAGTATTGACAGTTAAGGTACAGTAGCCATATTAGCACTAGCGCTGACAGCTAGAGCATGATTTGAAATGCATTAGGACGCAGCTGCAGATGCATTTGAACAGTAAAGAATGCGTGAGGAGATGAGAGGAGAATGCAAACACTGATGACCTCTGACACGGCAGACGTCTGTGGTCTTCACATGGAGACATGCAGCCTGCAGACGGGCTGTGGGAAACTCAAAAGTTTCATGACGTGAAGACATGACACAGACTCATCCCCTCAGCTTAGATAATGTCTGCTGCTACACGTGTTTTGCCCCCTTGTGATGAAAACTGCATCTACACCAGTTAAATAAACCTCAAGCTCTACTCAAAGATGATCATGTGATCTCACCATCCCAATATCAAGCTGAACTTCAGTTCCCACATAAGGCAACGACACTTAATGGACTCACCCAGAATCCCAGCACGCTTTGGTAAGTGCAAAAAGCTGTCATCATATAAATCTGACAAACCTCAGGACACTGCATTCCTGAGAGCTTGTTTTTACTCAACTTAAAATGACATTTGTCTTTCAGCAAAATGTGAGCTTGATTTAACGGTGATTCAGTTATCAGCCCCAGCTGTACAGCCTACATAGTCTTTAAAATAGTCCAACAACATCAAAAACCTTGTGATGTAAAAGACTGTTCATTCCAGAAATGCCTTAACATGGTACTACACATATTGCCGTCTCAACAGTTAGCTAACACAAATACTTGACTATGTGCCACAGTACTTCTAGTCTGGAGAAAAACTGTGCGTCTCACTAGCTATGTTTCCATCCAAAAATGCGAATTAACTTCATGCGCAAAACTGGAATATCGCATAAAAGATGTGCGAATAAAGCAGCGTTTCCATCCAAAAAGTCAAAGAGAACAAAATCGTCACTTCCTGATTAAATGGCGCCAAATATCAACAGTAAAAATGGAATTTGCTGCGGTAGGAGAAGCTGCGTGAATCTTTTCTTCATTTACTAAATGACTTGCGCCTCAAGAAGGCAATGCTGACACGCAGTGAACGCGTGGTGGTGTTTGAAGGCGTGAAACGCGGAGCACAGACGCTCTTGATTCTGGAGGTAATTAATAATATAATAACACTAATACTGCAATGGTTAAGGCATTGTAGAATGACCAAAACAACATTTCAGATGTTTTACAATGTGCTCAGCCTGCTGGTTTGTCTATTTACAAACATTTTTATCATCACATGATCTCTTATAACCAAATCACATGACCTTTTTTTAATTCACATACTGGAATTTGTACGGTAAAAGTGTTTCCATCGTAGTATATGCGCATCTTTTCTTATCGAATAAAAGGTTTATCCTATTCAGTTATGCGCATACATTTTTTATGCGCATTTTCAAAATGTATGTGCATCTTAGCGTTTCCAGCAACTGATTTTTTTATGCGCATATCCAAAATGTGCATAAAAATAGGGGGATGTAAACGTAGCTACTGTCAACAGCCTACATGTAAGTGACATAGATGAGCAATATCACACAAGTAGCAGTGCGATGTGGCTGTATATCGACACTGGTGGGAGGCGTGCGTTGGTGCCTTAGTGGCCCCCCCATGATGATATAAAGCCACATCGCACTGCTACGAGTGTGATATTGCATTTATACAACAGTTTGACGGCATAATCGTGTGTATAAAAAAAGAAAATCAAACACGAGTCTCAAAACCCTTATGTAAGAGGAACTACTGTCTTCAGCTATTCATTCACACCTGCAGCTGACGTCAGAACAGCAGAAACCGTTGCTCATTCACTAACGTCACTTTAGAGCTAGTATTTGAATGATTCTCAAGCGTAATGTCTAAAGTGATGACAAAACAGGTGATTTTGCTGACATTTTAATATTATAAGTCTGAACTTCTAGAGATATCTCGCAGTATTTCTTTGTTGCAATCGGGAGATCACAATATTACCATGGTATAAATACAGCACTACAACATACAAAAGAGAAAGATCGACTTAGAAAGTAATTTACCTGTTTAATAACGATTTGATCAGCTGTAGTTTGAAATTATGCTGTTTCTCTTTAAGGGCTTATTATGCTGTCTCTGTCTCCATCTTGTGGATGAACATCGTCAACCGTCTTTGCTCAAAGACGTGCGGTCTCTCAGAAATTATAAATATTTTAAAATAGGCACTATCCTATAGTTGCAATCTAAACAACTACATTCTCGACTGAAAGCCTCAAAAGTACATTATGTTGTCCAACAGCAGCAATATTTGTCAAACTGTAGAGTGTCCTCTGCTTGTCGCTGTATGTGGGCGGAGTAATACACAAGGGTGAAGGGTTAAAAGGCTGGACAAGTGCTGTTATTTGCAGAATATCACACAGCTATTAGCCAATCAGATTCAAGAACCAGACAGAACTGTTGTATAAAACCCTATATGCAACATGGAAGACTCTACACTGTAAAAAGTGATTAGTTGCTTCACTTGAAAAAAGTGAGTAAACCTCTAACTTGGAACAGTGAAAGGGGACCTATTATGCAAAAATCACTTTTATAAGGGATTTAAACAC
Source organism: Danio jaintianensis (assembly GCA_903798115.1). Lineage (NCBI taxonomy): Eukaryota > Metazoa > Chordata > Actinopteri > Cypriniformes > Danionidae > Danio > Danio jaintianensis. Next base: position 2,919,734 of record CAIGQV010019068.1, on the reverse strand, counting down.
AGTTGTGTGGCAACAGTGTCTGAATATAAGCAGCTTCTAATGGTAAAAATGTATTAATTATATTTTCCATGACCACATTTTATAAAAACATTCTACCTTTGTACATTTCATCAAATGGGGAAAGCCCTGCCCATTAGTAATGATCACTCCCTCATTAGCATAGACATCCCTAACTGAGAAGCAGCCATCCACAATTAGAGTTTTGAATCTGTCGCTATGGTGACACATAGGCATTTATAGCTCCACCTTCTTTTTAAAAAATTTAATTTAAAGTGTCAGTCACCAAAACGGCACAATTTGGATCAAAGCCTAAAAGGGGCAGTTTCGAAAAATTATACAAAATATTTTGAGCCAAAAATATTTGGGTATTTTGAGCTGAAACTTCACAAACACATTGTAAAAAGTGCCATTAAGGTCCCCTTTAAATACACTTATATTTATGCGCATATTCATTTACTTAATAGTTTTAAGGCAATGGGTTTACTTACTTTTTTAAGTAAAGTTAACTTATTGCTTTTTACAATGTAATAATCTAGTCTGATGTTAGCATTTCTGGTAGTGATTAAAAAAAAAGGCTTATTACATTTATTTTACAACTCCTAATTTGACACTTCTTTAGCACTGTTTATTCATTTTAGATTATTTTTTTTACTAAATGATTTCTTCCTCTCTGCAACATATATGCCACAGTTAATTAAATCTTACATTACATTAGGGCAAAGTAATAAATCCATTTTTTCTTGTCTTCAACTGTTTTAGACACAACACTGAAAGATCACTGACAACATTTGGATAGTTTTAGAATGGAACTTTTTTTCTGTGTGATTCATATATTTGCTGTTTTAGATTGCTGCTTTAAACTTGATTGTTGCATGGACAGAATGTGAGGATAGAATGGACCATCCGGTGTACAATATCTGTGAGTTGTCCTGCATTACGATGCTTTTATGATGGATTTGATCATGCTGAAATGTGGATAAATGTCTTGGCATGAAACTCTGTACTGTACTGTCTGCTTTGTCTCTTTGAGATCACACTGTACAATCTGTCATTAGATTATCCTTCAAGAATGAAAAAAACATACAGTGCATACATAGCAGGCATTAAATATTTTCTCTCAGCACGCAGCTCACAAGGTTCTGGAACAGAGCAAGTTTTTTTTTCTGAATTGGTGTTATGTTTCTTCTACCTTGGATGCCCAATCTATCTGTATTTCATCAATAAATGAATCATATTTTACTGTAAACATTAAACAAGATCCATTTTCATATGAAGTTATGGTAAAATCAAGGGCAGAAGACATGGATGTACAAGAGCATGTCCTGATTTTGAGTGTCCTTCCAAAGCCTTTTTTTTTATCACTTTAATTTCCTACAATCAACAATTCTATTTTGTAAACACGCACACAGAATATATGAAGCAAAACACAAAACGTTTACAAAGGAATGACACCATATTTCATACATATTATATATTGTCATTGTCTTAGTTCATTGTTTCTTAAGGATGTACAATTATCTTGATAAATGTAAACTTCTTTAGTTCAAAAATAGAATTATTCTGCAAAAATATATTTGTACAAAAACATTAATTGCTGTTAAAACTGTTGATAGTTTTTTGTACAGTATTAAAAGGCAAGTACATTATAAGTAACTGCAATTAAAATACCTACAAATGAAAAGTGACCCCTTACTTTACTTTTTCCATGGATAAGTAATTTAATCACAGTAACTAGTTAATTTGAAACTAATATTACATCGAACACTTGTGTGACAACATTATTGTCATCCCTATGAATTCATTCATGAGCAAAATATTCTCCCATTTACCCATTGGTATTTAACATATTTTGCACACCTGGGGGTTATTTCGATACTGGTGCTAAATCGATACTTTTAAAACGGTACCGGTGCCAAAACGGTGACTCAATCGATACTTTTGAGCCACAAAATTATGGTGGATGACTCTAGAAAAATCTTTTATTTGACAAAAAAAAATGTTTTAATAATTTTAATTGAACAATATAAAGTTTAAAGTATACATCAATTCATATTTTATATATTCGAATTAAATTCCATTAATATATTTCTTTTGATCATTTGTTTGTTAGCATGAATTTAAGATATGCATTATGCAATTAACATTACATTAGCTTACTACTAACCTGTGGAAAGACTGTCATCAAAATCAGGGAACAGCTTTTTTCTAGGGTTGGGGCTTGTGACTACGTTTACATGGACATCAGTAATCTAATTATTTGCCTTAATCTGAATAAGACAATAATATGATGAAGGTGTTTATATGTGTTGCTTTTAGAATGTTTCTTTCATGATCTTGTTTTGCATGTTATAGCACATAGATTGATTGACATCATTGCGTCACCGCGCTATCCACGTTTCCTTCAGAGTTTCATGTAATTTTGGGTGTTTCATTTTAAATTTTTCGACTTCAACTGCAGTTTGGCAGTTTCACTTTCATTCAGCAACATATTGTTCATGCCCCGTGACAAACTGAGGTATTTGACATGAATATGAAGTAAGGACTGGTGAAAGAGTGTTGTTTTAATGGAATTTAATACCGCACGCCGAATGGAAATAAAAAACCTCCGCATTTCGTGACGCAGGTATCTGTGGTGCTTTAAGGTAATCAAAAATCGCTGTTTACATGGTAGACTCTTAATCAGATTATTGTCTTAATCATATTAAAATCGCAGTATTGCTGTCCATGTAAACGTACTCAGTGAAAGTGCCAGATGATGTCGTAAGCTGTCAAAAAAGTGCAATCTTCTGCCTTCAAGTTGATTCCATGCACCCTCAATTGTTTGACGTGTTTCCCAGCCAACACGCAACTTTTGTAAAGCGTAAACGTGTACCTATGTGTGCCTTTGATGTACCCCTTGATGCTTATTAAGTTCTTGTCGCAGCACCAGTGCCAATGAAATTAGGCACCGAAATTCATACACAGGTACCTGTGCCATAATGGCACCCAGTTTCGGTACCCAACCCTACTAGGGACAGGACATTTTTCAACCATGACCTCTTGTTTCACAGGGGCATAAATATAAGTTAACAAATAGGCCATGGATTCATTTATCAGAATGGGTAAAAACAAAGAACATATATATAGTATCAACATAATAAACCACTGCTTTGTGATAAACCATGAATATGAATGACTTGCATCTGAACACCATCTATTGTATGAAAGCACTTTTAATCCAAAGCCCTGCAATGTTTACCAGCTATTACATGAGTGCTGTCAGAGGGCACAAAACATGCCGTTAATGCAATTTAAATCCTATAAAGGTTACAGTTTATATTGCATTAAGACCAGTGTATACTTTTAATTTACAGACAACTGAAATGTCTGTGAATTAGCTGATTAGCTGTGAACAATGAACACAGATAAATCCAACATAACACAAATATTAACACCTTTCCCTCACTCTGCTGCCACTTACATTGAATCGTTCTTAATGTCAACACATGATAAGCAAATACCAGTATGTTACTGTGCATCAGATGTCCTCCAGTCTAAACCCATGTCCCTTAGAAAGGATGCAGATCTTTATGAGTTTTGTGAAGTGAAACTCGGTCTGTGGCCAATGCACAGTGAAGTCCACAATCAACCTGCCATTGCTGTGGTCATATCTGGCTGAATATGCAATGAAGGATTAGCCGTGTATTGTGGAATGTACTTTAGCATGACAGTGGCCAGAGCTGACTTGTTATCTGGCGAGTGGGATCAAGTTCTTAACCTTTCCCTCGACCCTGTGGTAAAAACAACAATAGCTGCTGATGTGAGTGTCGCGTGACATCAGAAAGGGAGGAAAAACTATGAGGAGAGAGGGAGAGAGAAATGTTTTTATTTCAGCAGGGGTCTGTTTAAAATACTCACTTAATCCAGCAGACATCCTTAAATGTATGTATTTACAACGCTCATGAATCCTTCCCTGCGTGAGCGCCATTTAGCACAACGGTGCTCTGGGAGAAGACAGAGGAGTGCTGTAGTGTTTTAGACAGCTTGGAAACAGGGTTAGGAAAATCTGATTGAAAACTAATATGTCTATTTTATTTCTGCTTAGAGCTGCAGAAATTACTCATGGTTTTTAGTTTGTCATGCTGGTTGATATGGCAGTAGTCTTGGATCTATATCAAAAGCAACAGACAAGGACTTTTAGTAAAACTGATGCAGAGAACATGATCAAATTAGTCTGGTTGAGTAGTCTGGTGCCTAATCATATGACAGTAAGGCAAATTATGAAGGCAAATTGAAAACTTTTTAAAGACTTTTTAATACCAAGTAACAAATAATAGAAAGGGAAGTCAGTATATCAATGTGTTTTAAAAAATGTAGATTGATAGGGAGTTTGCAAAGTTTTTGTATTAGCACTTTAAAGTAACAAACATAGGACAGCTTTGTACCGATTGTTTACTTTCTCATAATCTTTTACTCGTAATAACTTCTGTCCAGAGCGTTAATAAAGATCTTCCTCAATATTCTTATATTGTTTTTCAGGGAAACGTTTTAATGATTGTTCAATCAAGTTACAAGTATTTGAGAACCAAATCTGTTACTCAGTAATAAAGCAAACATTTTTTCCAATGATCTCAGAAAATTTGTACTTAATTCAAAAGTAAAAGTAATTTTGAAATATTTGTTTGATCATGCATTTTAAGCATGATTTCTCTTCATTTTGTTCAATTTCTCAGAAAACTTAAATTCATCGTATTGAATCTCAAGTAAATAGATTTAAAGACGTTTAGATATTTGTACTAGAAAACAAATATACTGAGAAAGATACTGGTTATTTGGCAGTGCATTCAATTTTACTATCTATACTGTAGGTTAGAACTCTAGTTACTGATGTCAAGCAGATGTTGGATATAATTGTTTGATATAAAGTAATAGCTTATAACTAAACTTACTTACTCCTAATTACTCACTGTTACTTACTAGAAACGGTGCTTTAATTATTCAAACAAACTAAAAGACATAAAATGGCATTTCTATACTTAATAAATGAAAACTATAGACTGGTGCCTATAAATACAAAGAAGGATTTTGAATTAACATGTAAAAAAAAAAAAATATATATATATATATATATATATATATATATATATATTTGAAAAACATTCGATTTGATTATGCTACTTATACATGGTCTGTTCTGGTTTTAAATTTTGGCAAAATACTGCTGAGAACAGAGATGCAATACAAAAGATATATTTGTTTCTTTAAATATTACTAGAACTGTTAATGGAACAAATACTAAAGCAGACTCGTTAAAAGGTGGAGAAATAATCATTAAATAAGTCTTTAGGGAAATGCTTCTAATGTAATTTTTGGTGGAAGTATGTAAGTACAAGATTATTTTACATAATGTTTGAAGAGAGTATTTTGCTTTTTTGGGCATACTATGTGGGTGCTCTGAAAAACTGTGCGGATGGCGAGTGCAGTTATTTCTGCAAGCATGCATTTCTTTCTTTCTTTCTTTTTTATTGCTTTTCATTCTTTACTGCAAGCATGCATTTAGTGTGACTGGTGCAGATTGCAGTTTAATTAGCTGTTAATCATCTATAGAACATAAATGACCATGTGTGCGCATCATGCTGTTTTCTGGCCATTAGTGACAGATGAGCTAAAGAGTGTAGCAGGCCATTAGCTCTGCTGCATGTGTCTGTCCCTCACTGAGCCTGTGCCCTCATTACAAATGTAGCCCACTGTAGCAGAGTAGAACAGCTGACAACCACTAATGCAGCTATAAGTCATCAGCGGTGCTTGTGCCCACTTTTACACATACTCACTTTGTGTGGACTTGCCATAGACTTCAACTGCTTTTATACTGGCCTAATGACATTTTACATCCAGTAAAAAATAAAAACTTACAGAAATCTTTTTGCATTTCACATTTTCAGAGAAGTGTCATTTAGTATTAGAGGTCTCTGGGGTGGGTATAAAACAGCTGCTGATAGAGAGAGAGTGGGCATGTTTAAGAGATTTTCTGGATTATGAAAAGACCTGTAGCTGTTCTTGCAGAAAAGTGTCTTCTGAGCTTTAGTGAGAACATTCAGCATGACACTTATAGACACTAAATCCAAACAAATGATGACAATTTTCAGTTTTTTTGTGAAATATCCATTTATGCGGTTGTAAGGGAGGAGAAACCCCTCAACAGCAAAACTCCAGATCCAATTAGTCAAACTATTAAGTTTACTGAATACAAAACAATTTTTAACACTAATAACAAACTTTGCTTGTCCAGTTCCGGTAATGTAAAACAGTATGTTGTAATGGCCAGTGTGCAGTACTGTAGGGTAATAGGCACAGTGAAGTGTATCCATTATAGGCCTGTCCATCTACTTCACTCTATTCCTGCTGCTCAAATCGATAGTGAATCTTCACACTGTACAAAGACAATCGATCTGTTTGTGTTGTTGTACAATGAGCCTAATTGGCCACTGGTAAACGTGAGTCTTTACAAATTTGTTTTGTTTGTTTTGTTTTGTGTGTGTTATAGGAAAGCTGCATCCTCTTATTATTTGCATAATGCAAGACAATACACTATGGCAATGTACTAGATAGTACAGGTAAATAGAGCTATGGAGTTGGTATCAAACTGATCTGTGCGCAGTTATGATGTTATTGGATTAACTATAAGCCGTTTAAATGCAAGCGCCGTCAGGAGCAGCAGGCAAGCACAGAAGCTCCATAAAAAAATACTGTGGTAAAATAAATTGTCATATTTTAAAGACATGGCGTGGAACAATGGAATTTAATGCAGCGCATCTTATACAGTCTTATACAGTTTCGTATATCAATCAGGCAGTAAAGATCATTGATTTTTAAAGGAACCAGATCTTAAACGCAGGATTTTGAAACAACATCACAGTTCACCGGAAGTGCTTGAGCTAGGTTACTGAAAATTAAAAATTCTTGTGCATAAACCCCATTGGGCCAGCTTGCTGGATGAAAAAAAACAAACAAACATGACTTTACACATTTGCATTTCATTTTTAATTACCATAATTGCACCCTTGGTGTCCAGGGTTATCTCGGAGAGGACGTGGTCTTTAGTATGAACAAGGCATACTAAATATGTAAAGTAAATAAAAAAGTGCTAGTGCTAACCCTGAAAGATCTTGTTTAACTATATTGAGAATACTGACATCCAATGTTGTTGTTATTCTTTATGCAATGATGAAGCAACACAAAAAGTAAAAAGAAACTTTTTTTTTTAATAAGCATCTGCATTTACTGTAGAGATTATAGAGGAAGACAGCTATAAAAGAAAATGAAAAAATCTTCATGATATGAAAGCTTTGACACTTTTGACTATGATGTTACCCATAATGTACACCTATTACTGGGGTAAGATGCCCATGCATTTAGTTTAGTTTGACACACCGTACAGAAGCACTCTCATGTAATGCAATGACAGTCTGTGATATAAGACAGTGACGCCAATTAATGCAGCACCCGGTGCAGTTCACAACAGTACGATCAGTACATCTAAGACTACTACTCTCCTATAACACATACACACATCAAGGAGCAACCAGAGCTTCATCCTGTAGTGATCAAACAGCTAAAGTCTGTGCTACCACACACACAGATGGTGAAAGTGTGTGAATGTCTGAGTGCTTGTTAGTACAGCGTCGCTGGATGAGGGGGTTGTGTGTGTGTGCGTGTGTGTGTGATGCAGAAAGAAATGATTAATGGGAGAGTCAGACAGATATCAGAGTTGTAATTATCAGCATAAAACAGGTCACAGCGTTAGCATACACACACATAGATACAAAGAGCCAGACACGCTGACCATTGCCACTAGCAATCAGCACTTTAACAGCAATTTAATAAGGGAGATAAAGAAAGATGGAGAGAGACACAGCAAGTGAACATACCAGTCGGTTTATGCGCACAAACTCCTCGGGACTCTTGGCCCACGGCGGCAGCTCCACATCTGACACCACCGTCCCATCATCCATCACTCCCAGGTTGTAATTATTAGAGTTGACAAACATCTCGGGGAGGTAATAGAACTCAGGGATCAACTCCTGTAAGAGAGACAGATTTTAACTATACATTTTTATATATATATTAACTATATATATTTAAACTGCATTTTAACTATACATTTCATATTAATTAAGTAATGAAAAAAGGACATTAGGATTAGAAATCAAATTAAATATTCATTCTTAATAATCTTGTGATTTATTCATTTTTGGGTGGCTGATACGTTGAATATTTTAAGGAAAAAAATGTTTATGCATATATGTTGTTGACAATATGTACAATACAGCTATAGATAAATAAATAAGAGATCACTTGAAAAATCGGGGAATTTATTAGTTATGGGAATATTAAAATATTAATATTTGTATCACTCTATAAAGGTCTAATAATGTTTCTTCCAAACTTCAAACTATAGCCATTTAGAGCATTTTTTAAAAGACAATACTTGGTCAGAATATTTTTTTTTCTTTCATTTTTGTGACTGAAATTCAGGATTAAACCCAATAAATATTCATTTCTTAACTCTTCTGAAGTTACAATAGTGTTGTCAAAAACACAAAAACAATAAATTTTAAATTCTTTAAATTAAAATATTTCAAATTTAAATTTGTATGAAATGTCATCAGTAGTTTACAAAATACAAACAATAATGTAAAACAAACTACACATATCTGTGAAAAGATGTATCGGTTTTCAAGAATTTCTGCACATGCCTATACAATAAAACGCTTATTAAACCGGAATTAAGAATAGAGGAATCAGATATTCTCTCTATGATTCTTTAGCGTTTTATCTGTGCCATGCTGTCACTCTGAGTGAGAGATAAGGTTAGAGCTACTACGATTTTATATCCAATTTTAAATCCTTCATAAATAGAGCAACTGCGTGCCATACTGATAAAGAACATCAAAGGCACACTGCAGTCAAAGCAGCAAATCCCTATCTGCCTTTATGAAATGCATGGCTGTCACTTTGTTTTAAAAGGTTTTAATGGAAATAATGAAGGTTAAACCTTTATTGAAGGTTAAAGCTTTTTAATATTAATCTGGTTGAACAGAAATAACAGAACATCTCCATTTTCTCTCATTACAAAAAGTAAAACATACATTACAGTTTTTACAGATTTTAAACAGTTTTTAAAGGAACAGTAGTTCTTGCTAATGAATCAAGAGAAAAAATTTAGAAAAAAATTATCTCTGGGTGTAAATGTACAAATATCTGGCATAAAATTACCGTTCTGAACTTGACTTAAGCCTGATTTATACTTCTGTGTCATGCGATTGCCATACCTCAACATAGAATACAAAAAGTATAAACACTCATAATGGTATGCACTGTGTTTGTCACTCTGCAATCACACTTCTTATGTTATGTTAGGAGGCAGTAGGCAGGGGTTTCTATGTTCCACTTTGTCTGGTTTCTTTTCCGGTGTTTTGCGCGATTTGCTACTATAGTAGTAGTTCAAACTTACACTCATTCTCGGAAAAACAAGGCGGTATCCAGGGAATGGTTAACAATGTAAATCAAAAGGACCTGTCTGGAGCTCCACTGTACTTGGAGCACTCGCTTTGCTTCCACAGTCGACACTACAAAGTCGACCAATCACAAATCATGCACTCTGCATCGTCATAACGTGTAGTTACATTTTTTGAGAGGTATGCATCAAAGTTCGTGTCAGAGTACGATGAAGTGTATGCGACTGTGCTAAGGCTACGCCAGCTCTACTGCATGTACTCAATGCAATAGTATAAATATCCCTTCAGTGTTGGCTTGAATATCTATTTCAGTCAATCCCTAATTTCACCTGTTTCTCTGAAAATTATAATTTCTAATAGTGTTCACCTTTATAAACAAAAACAAAAACAAAAAAAACTTAAGTGCAAAGTTAGTCCTAGGAGGATAGCATGCTCTCGTTCTACAGAAACATCCTTTGGGTGAACTATCTATTTGACAGTCCATCACACACATTGCATCACCGACCAATCAAGTTTGACTCGCACTCAAAAAAGATTGTAATAGCCAAATGGTTAATGTTTACATGTAGACTAATAGCATTTTAGGCCTAAATTTAAACATGCATGTAATAAACTATTTATATTAAATGGAACATGGCACTAAACTTAAGACTTACACATCTATTGTGCATGTACAACAAAGCACCTTAGAGCACTGAAAGTGGCCAATTAGGCAAGCAAACAAATGGTGGAAGTTCAAAACTAGCCCCCTGCCTCGCTTCATTCTCGTCCTCTCTTTAAATCTGAAGTCTTTAAAACAAAAAGGTCACTATTTTACAATGGTACCAGGCGCCCTGAGGTTCATGTATGGAGCCTGGCGTAAATTTGGCGTCTTCACTGGCGGCACAAAGACCTAGAGCCACTTAACCAGTGATGGGGGGAGAAAGAGAGCAGGACCAGGGGTACGGGAGGAGCTATTATGTGCAATGGCCCTTGAGAAGAACTGGTCAGAGGGCAAAACCTGTGATCCAAAATCCTGTCCTGCTGCGGGTCAGAAGAGAAGGGTGCTCCTGGGCCCCCTCTGAGGTCCCCACTGATTCCCCTGAGGGGAAACTTTCAGTGTCCACACAGCTTTCAGCCTAGTGCATGGAGGTCAGGGGATGGAGGTTAAAGGTTAGGCCAGAGTTTGCCTGGCTAGAGACAGACAGGATCAGTGTGGCTTTAGGCCATTATAGCTCTCTTTAGGCTGGACACAAAAACTGCTAAAGGCTTTTCACCCATCAGTAAAAAGAGGGGGTGTTTCTAAATGTGGGGGGACTGCTGTGCTTTTTGTTTTGTTTTTAAGAAAAAAGGGATAACAGCATGGCAAATTGATACATTATTGCATCTGAAGGCACATCTTTGCTTCTCGTTTGCACCTATCTGACCTTTTGTTGTGAGGGAGAGCAAAGTGAAGCATGTTTGAAAAGTTCCACAGCTTCAAAGTCAAATAAACTGAAGGTGATTTTAAGGTTTTCAGTCAAGTCCTCTATTCAGTTTTGATGTTTACCAACCCTGTTATGCTGATTCAGGGTTACAACCTTACCAAAAAAACAAACTGGGCTTTGAGTGAGCTTTCGGTATCAAGTCTGACTACGTAATGTGAGCCACATGTCTTGTTTTCAAATGAGAGCAATCAACCCCTGAAAAACACCAGCATGCAATGAGCGTGCTAACAAAATGGCTGTCTGTTGTAATGAATATTTCAAGAGGTCTGGACATTTGTTAAAGTCAACGTCGAGCACTTTAAGGGCCTCTGAAGGACTACAGTGCGCAGTCGGGTTTGCTGTCTGACTCTGGTTTGGGGCTGAACGCCAAAAGGTTCAACCGAGGGTTAGAGTGTTATGAAGAGTTTCGCAAGGGAGAGTGTAAGAGAGTAAAGGGGGGAAAGTTCGAAATCAAGATTAGTTTAAAGCTTTGATCAAGGACCCTTGACGCTTTCATGGTAGCATGACAAGGATTGGTTGTGACCGTACATGTGCTAGGGCCAGTTTTTATGGAGAGGTGATGGGGGCAGCCGGGCAGAGAGAACTGCCGTGTATCCATGACAACTGCCCTCACACCACGTCCCAGCAAGCTCCGGTTACCAAGAGGAAGTCAACTCACTAGAGGAACGTCTAATCATGTAATAGTCTCCACATTTGTGAAAAACAAAATATCAGCAGAAGACCAAAACCAAATCCAGGCCAGAGATCGGCTGATGCTTGACAGAGAAAAAAAATAAGCACAGCTGTGTAGAAATATTGATGCTTTGATGATAAACTAAACAAAAAAAGCTGAAAAGATTAGTCAACATTATCAACAATAAAAAATAAATGTCAACAAATACTTTTGCTAGTCTTTTGACCTAATGTAAGGGCCTGTAAAATGTGGTTTGACCATCGAGGGACTCTAGTGCAATCCTGTAATTCAAACCTCCCAGATGCAATAGAGGAAGTCAAAGCACTTGTTTCCTGATTTTACTGAAGTCCTGATTAAATGACCATTATGTTACCAGTAGATAGCAAGTAAAGATGGCAGCAAAATATGTGCATGCCCAGTGTGCGTGAATGGCCATGTATCATGCGTTTTAGGTTGTATAGTGTGAACGGAGATCGTTTTTCTGAAACGAATGTCTATGCTAATTTGACAATTTGTACAATTGATAACTGTGTACACTGACATACATATACATGGACATACCTTCACGTCAGATGTGTCCCTCTGGCAGTTTCTCCAGGCTCTAGACACTGAGGAGAAAGTGCGATCGGCGTGGTCAAATTTCCCACCTTGAAAATTCAGGAAGAATGTTGTGAAAGGCTCCTGAGAATAGAAGAGAACAAAAAAGGCTGAATTTCCACACACGTTCACAATAAAATGAATATTAAAAAGTCATGCTGGGACCTAAAACAACTAGAGGGCAAATTCCGCTGAACAAAGATCATACCTTTAATAACAAGGAGTCTACTTTAATCAATCTCAAACCTCCAATTTAAACATTTTTCAATGTGCAACCCAGTCAGTATCTCTTTTTTAGCATCTGTGCCTGCTGTTCATAACAAAGCCCTATACAATATGATCCTAATTTGTGTGCACTAAATGACATCCTCTTCTCCAAAAGACAGACCTGAATGCTAAAAGAAACCTGTTATTAACCCAGGTCAGACAGTAAAGTCTTTGTAAGCGCATTATTTGTTCTTTTCTAATCATGCTTAATCTTGTTTGTGCAGAATCAATAGGTGGTTCTTTCGAAACAATACCTCCCCGATGAGAAGGACGCAATTAGAGTGCATAGCACCCTGGAAAGCTACACCATGAAAGAAAAATACCCTAATTAAGCAAAGGCTTTTGGGTGCTTGACTGAATTTAACACCCTCCTTTTCTCTGTCAAGAGCCTCGATATCACAAGGCTGTTGATTTGTGCTATGGTACATGAATTAGGGTGTTTGGTGAAGTGGATTTGGGATAAGCCTGATAATAATGGGATGGGATCAATACAATGGGCCAACAGGGAATGGCAATGAAAGTGAAAAACTGTAACAATTACAAGGATGGCCAGAAATGGGTTAGTGACCTCTCCCTTTCACTGTGAGTAGAATTTACAAGGAATATGCGAATAGACGATACATTAAAAATGCATGTGAAAATAAAACATGGACCTAATTTAAATGTAGAGCAACTGGCACTGTATAAAGACTTAGGATACTGTAAAACTAATATACAGTATAACTGTTTACTTAACACAACTGTTCTTCATCAAAATGTTATAACGAATAAAGTATTATAAAGTATTATTTATTTAAAGCATAAAGAGAATGGGAATGTGCATTCTTAAGCTGTCTTTACATGATGTCATTTAAGATGCATACGGTCAATACTACTCATACAAATAGTCATATAAATATTTGTATAAGTTTATTAATATTGTAAATGTTAATATTATAAATGTTTCATCCAAAATGAATATATATTGAAAAATAAGACTACATCTGTACTTTCATATTGCAGTTAATTATTAAAACTGAAGATTATATTCAGAGTAAGTCAACAGAGGAATTAATAAGGCATATGTGAATAGATGATGCATTAAAAATAAATGTGAAAATAACACACACACCTATACAGTGACACAATGGAGAGGCTTGGGATGCTGCAAAGCATTATTAGACGTTATAACTGTAAATCTAAGACAGAACTGTTAACTTAACAAAACTGTGCTTCAGCAAAATGTTGATGTAAAACAAAGTATTTTTCTCCAGAGTGCCACATCTTTGTTCTCAGCAGATATTAGAACACAAAGGATGAAGGGAAGATGAGCGATGTGTTGTGTGTTTGTTAGTATGCAGATAAGGCCTACATTTCAATATAACAATAAATCAACCTGACTGAGCACGCACACATGCCCAATTATAAACAACAATTAGTTGCAATGCATTTCACGGCAGATCACATGATGAATGTGTAACATTTTGCTGCAACATGAAGCACTGAGTCTGCTTTAAGACCCTTTAAAAGTGTCAAATCATTTGGACAATTATGATCATGTCCCATTTATTTGTTCTACATAAACAGATAATGTAAAAATAAGCGTTAAAGCAAGTGAAATAATGTAGACAGATGGCAGGCAAACAGGCTTTCCTATTTGAAGCTATAAAAAGGTTTTTGAATGCAGTTTGCTGTTTGTTGTGCAAATTGTTATGCTTGACATTTGAGTATGAGACTCAAATCATTTGAGTTTCATGTGTGTATGTGTATGTCTGTGTGTGCGTGCGTGCGTGCGTGCGTGCGTGCGTGTGTGTGTGTGTGTGTGTGTGCAACTTACAATCCTCAGTAGCCACATCTGAGTGAAGCTGGAGGTGGAATAGTGTGTGCCGTAGTGGAATTTGGGCACCTGCTCGTCCTCCCATGATTCGAAACGCTCAGAGAAGAAAGCAGCTCTCTTTGGGTTGAGCGCACCAATGGGCTATAAAAAAAGAAAAAAGAAAAAAAGAAACATTATTGGAATAAACATAAAACGGCATTAATAAAGTATCAATGTTTAAGAACCATAGCAATAAATTGTGAAGTCCTATGTCAGACCAAGGACCACAGGCATTAAATCTGAGCAGAGTAACTGTAGGGTAGTGGGGGAGACATAATTTATTAATGCTAATCATTCATTTGCATAATTTAGCTGTAAACTTTCATAAATAATTATTTTCAAGACCAGTTACATTGCTTAGTCTTCCGTATAATTTTTTAAAAATAAAACAAACACTAACACTAACTGTTATTGATGATGATTCATGATTAACTGTAATCATGATCCTACAATTGTAATAATACTTATCAGAATGATAACACTGTAGCAAAGATGAAGGGTAGCAAAATATTTTTTTAATAACTTGTTTCACATATTTAAATAGATTTAAATACAATATTTAAATAAAACGGTTTTAAAATATCTTTTATTCATGTTATGACGAAACTCTTTTTTTACTCAATGACGGCAATTTTCAATGTCACATGATCCTTCAGAAATTATTGTAATATAATCATTTATCACTCAGGAAACAATGTGTATAATTAATGTCTAAAATTATCGCACTGCTTAACATTTTCCTATTAATTGTGATACATGTTTGATTCCTAAAGAGAATGGGAATGTACATTCTTAAGCTGTACTGATATAATATAAATATATATAAATACATAATATAAATTGCCTATACAGTGAATACTACTCTACTCAGTCATATGAATATTCATAAATGTTAATGAATGCAAGTTAATGCATTCTTGCTAAAAACATTTTGGTAACACATTATTTTAAGCTACAATTCTCACTATTAAAAACCATTAACTATGAATTTGAGCTCAATAAACTCCAAAATTGCTGCTGTTTAATAGTTATTAAAGTATACTGGGTTTAGGTATTGAGTAGGATTAGGGATGTAGAATAAGATCATGCAAAATATGTACTTCATAAGTACAAATAAACAACTAATATCTTAATAATAGACAGATAATAAGTGGTAATAGTGACAATTGGTACTTAAAGTGTTACCAAAAATTCACCAAGCATTACCAACTTCACAATGCTGTTAGACATTAAAAAGCAAAAATCATATTCAAAGTAAGTCAACAGAGGTCATAGGGAAGTACATATATTAGTAGAATTCATAGATGGCTAATACTCTATTGCCCTGCATCGATTGTATCAAAAGAATTGATTACCTGCTTTAATTCTTCATTGATTTGAAGAAACTCAGCGTAAAGAAGCGGATCATTATTTAAATGCTCATTTATATGTATTGTTATTAGCCTGCCGAGTCTTTATTACTCTTGAAAATGACTTCAGCTCTTTGTGTGCCTCTCATATCTTAGAACGATCAATAGTAATGGAATGATGGAGTCTCTTGAAATGAGAGTGGGCAGGACAGACCGACCATCTCCATCGCTCTCTCCTATCATAGCCGTGTAATGAGGGTCTTCAGCTGCTTTTCTATTGATCACAAACCTGCGAGTGTATCTTTTAATGCTCCACTGTGCATACGGTTCTGGTTAATTTGGGATTTAACACGGTGGCGGTGGGTTACACTTAAAAACAGAGGTTAATTTTATTCCACTAATAGTAATATAATCGCGATTAAACTACGTCTTGGATTTAATTGAGATTTAAAAAGGAGTGCTGTTTAATCAACGTTTGATTGTAAATCACTTAAGCTTGTATAATTGTCACTGAAACGTAATAGACTTGAATGCAATCCTTGTATGTGTGTGTGTGCGCGTGCGTGTGCGTGTGTGTGTGTGTGTGTGTGTGTGTGTGTGTGTGTGTGTGTGTGTG
>CAIGQV010019068.1:2870562-2881952 GCA_903798115.1 Danio jaintianensis | reverse complement strand
GAAATTGTTCGTAACATTGTATATGTCCATGCCGAATAGCAATATCAGTAACTTCTTTAAACAATCATACTGATCCCAAATGTTTAAATGGTATTATAGAAAGTCAAATAATAATTTGTTGATCAAAAAACCTTGAGCTTTCTAGACATTCAAGGTCTTTGTTTATAGAAGTATAGCATAGTTTTCAGTTTCTTTTGAATCTAAGGTGAGTCTAAAGTACATTTTTTGTCATTCAGTTCTATGATTCAATACTATGCGGAAAATATTCTGCACTGAAAAAATAACTCTTAGGATTTACTTGATAAAATGATAAATGATAAAATCTTCATAACATTTAGCACGAGCAGAATTCAAGTAAATCTCATATCAAATACAATTAACTTGTCAATATCATGTAAAATTTATTAGTTTAACCTAACGTTCCTAAATAAACTAAGTAAAAGTTAATTGATTATCTTTAATTTTGAGTCTATATTTATTTAAATTAATCAAGTAATGTCAAGTTCTTTTTTTAGCAGAAGGAACATTGCTTTTATCAAATTAAGTCAATCTTATTAGTTACCAAATAGTACACTTGGTGTAACTTTAGTTGATTAAGACACACATGTCCACTAACCACTAAGAATTATGACAGTGAATTTATTAGATGTTACTACACCAAAAGATCTTTTTTTAAATGTGTAGACAATATATTTTTTTACAAACTGAGGAATAAACAGTATAATGATTTTTCATAATCAACAGTGTATTAC
This sequence comes from Danio jaintianensis, assembly GCA_903798115.1. Lineage (NCBI taxonomy): Eukaryota > Metazoa > Chordata > Actinopteri > Cypriniformes > Danionidae > Danio > Danio jaintianensis. The sequence goes on along the minus strand of CAIGQV010019068.1, from coordinate 2,881,200 downwards.
AGATGCTATCAATCCTAATTTAGAATATCCCTTCAACTCTAACGGTCAATACCAAATCACAGACTAAAGCATCACCTGCAGGACACAGTCGTTTCAGTATAAAACTGATGATGACCTTCACCAGTAGCTCTAAAGTAGCACAATGCATCGCTCTGAAACATCTCTTTAGAATGACGTCCGTCCCAGACCATAAAAGTGCCACAGGGGAAAGAAGGCCACAATAGAAACAGACTATAAATTCAATGAAGGATGCAAGTTGGAAGAATAAGGGCAGCTCTCCTTGACTTTGAGATGATTCTGTCACAAATCTGTTTCTTGCTTGCTCTCAGCATTCAATTATCATTGCTGTATCAGTGGACAGGATCAGTGACCTGCTTCATAACGGATGACTTCATTGCAGGAATAACCTCAGTGAGAGGTAGTTGGTATACATTTAGTGGGACAGAAAAGTGTGCAGTGTCCGTTTAGCTCGCTCTTCTGCTATCAGGGTCATGAAATAGCAGTACTGTCTAATGACAATTAATTATTGTCTTGTGTTTATCAGTGCTTGTACAATTTTATTACTCACTCATAAAATGATTTTTGCTGCTTGTTCAAACAACCTATTTAAAATGAGCTGAAACATCACAATTTTTGAGGGGTTTTTTGGAGGACAACTTAATTGTTTTGTGTTCAATCCACTTAAATTTGTAAAAACAATTAAGTTAACTTAATCGATTTGTGTTTGGACAACATGAAAGAATTGTTATAAACTTTTTTTTTACAGTGTTGGACATTGGCTGACCATGAATTAATTAAACAGGCATTTATTGATGTGTGTCAAAGGAAACTAAAATGGCTGAAATATCTTAATCTTAATATCTAGAATTTTATTATTTTACTTAACTTAGTACCACATTTTGGTCACTTTAGTTTTCACTATTAACAAACTATGACTTTTTAACAGTTATGAGGTAGTAGTTGAGTTTAGGCACTAAAGTGTAATCCACATTTCCTCTAGTGATCTGCTTGTACATTTCTGAAAGGTTAAATGACTATTTTAATATTTAAAATAGTTTTCATTTTACAAAACTGATAAATGAAGTAAGTCATTACATCGTCCATAAACTATTACCTGTAAGGACCATAATTTAAACATTTATTAAATAATAAAAAAAACCTAAGAAAATGTAGAATAGCAACAAAAAGTGCACAAATATAAACACATCCAAATGCATAAAATGGAAAATGGCAAAGAGAGAGAAAGTGGGCAGTAGTTTTCATAATGATTTCATGTAAAGTGTGCATGTGCTTATGCTTCTGCTCTATTAAGGTAGACAAACTAAAACAAACAACACGTCAGACAGCACTACTTAAATGCTTCAATTTAAATAATAAAATAATATTTTTCTTACATATTATATTTTCCGATTAACATTTTTTTCTAGCAAACGTTTGTGGAGATTAATACTTCTCACACTTTTAACATTAGAACTTGTTTGTTTTAAATCTTTTTATTTCCAGTTGTAAATCGGGTACTGTTTTCAAAACTGTATCAGACTGTTTTACGGAATAAAGTATTAGAGAGAGAGAGATTATTTTGATGTTTTCAATGTTATTATATTTCTACGAGAGATCCTCATATTATAATTTTTTTCTCTTTCTTATTTGTGTATGTCAAATAAAAATTTTATTGTGTGGGGTTTTTTTATTTGTTTTGTTTTCTGTATGTATGTATGTATGTATTAAATAATCACTTTACGATTATTCATTGTTTATGTAATGTGCAATGCTTTGACAATATTTGACAAGTCATGCAAATAAAGCTCTTTTGAATTTAATTTAATTTAATTGAAAGAGAGAGAGAGAGAGAGAGAGAGAGAGAGAGAGAGAGAGAGAGAGAGAGAGAGAAAGAGAGAGAGAGAGAGAGAGAGAGAGAGAGAGAGAGAGAGAGAGAGAGAGAAAGAAAGAGAGAGAAAGAGTGTATTCTGATCTATTTTTTTATTGATTTGTATGAATAATATGATGCATTGAATAATATATGATATATTGAATAATATATTACTTATATTTTATTTAATTATTATATATACATTATTATATCTTCTTTTTTTACTACTACTACTACTACTATTTACTGTGTTTACTTTGTTTTTTTATTATATGTATGTTATTTTTTTATGTAAACTTTATAAATGCTTTGGCAATACATTTGTAACATTTGCCATGCCAATAAAGCAATTACTGAATTGAATTGAGAGACTATTTATATACACTATTTACTGTGTTTACTATGTTTTTTTATTATATATGTATGTTCTTATATGTGTGATTCCGTTGTCATTCAACTCACTGTATGCCTCATCAGTTTATGGACTCGTGCAGGACAGCGTATAAACGCTGATATGAGCAACAGTCACGGCTGCTCTCCTCCAGCTCATTGATAGTGACAGAGCTGCTATGGTTGGCCATTTGCCTCTGCACAAACTACTTTCAGCTAACTGAAAAATCAATAAGATCTTCAGACAACCTGACACTGATCAGCAGCAGTCGAAGGTCATTCATGGCAAAGAAATGAGAAGGGTTTGAGATCGCATGTGCTTGGAGCAACGAGCCACTCCAGGATGTTTGTAGGACAAGCGTTAACAATACTTTCCCTCCCACCTTCCCTCTTCTCCTCCTACTCAATTAGGTGTGAACTAGCTCGTCACAATATGCCCTACTGCAGTGGACGACACTGGGATGATATATTTTACACAACAAAAAAAAGATAAATGTGTGATGCCAAGGACTATCATATAAATTATGAACTTTACTAGCTGACCAAATAAAGTCAAACAGGTGGCATTTCACAATAAAATTGGCTTCAAAAAGTATTTGGATTTTCTAAATGCATGTACAATGTACTTTTTAAGTTCTCCTGTAGTTCACAGAGATGTTACATTTATAAAATCATATCTAATATAGTAATGCTGAATTAAATACACTGATTTTCAACAATGTTTTAATGCTAAATATTTTACTTCCAAATCACGTGTGTGCTATTATAAAAAACAAATTCTGACAATTTGAAATGAAATGCAGTAGCATTCATTTTGTAAATTCCTAAATTTTGAAGCATAAAGCAAACATGAACCAGAAGCTCCCAGTGAATTGTGACGTATTTACTGAAACGAAATATTAAAAAGAGGGTTTTATTTTAGCATTCTGCCTCACCATCTCTCGCTTGCAGCAAACTAACGGCTGAAGAGGAGTGATTAAAAAGTTCTTTTTCTAAAGTCTTCAAACTGACATCATCACAGAAGCAATAGCATCCCGGATGGAAAGCACATTTTCAGATTTAAAATAAAGATTATAAAGAAAAGTTGTTTTGTTTTGTTTTGTTTTTTCTGGGGATTAACTTCCACACAGATTAATTCTTCAACTTAAGAATAGCAATGCGAATTAAAGTAAACAGTGTTTATTTTGGGATTTTATCATGAATTTAGAAGTTGAAATAAATGTTACTCTCTATGTTCAGAATGGCATGCTTCTGTTGGAGTCTTTCTAATCCTGCTGTTGCACACTGTGAACAATTTTCAGAATGACATACATGTAATTTGGCATTTCTAGATTGAGTAATAATCTCTAAGTAATTAAAGACGCAATGTCTTTTTTGACTCTTTAATTGATCATTATATTCATAAAAACCCAAATAATTAAAAAGTTACACTTTATTTTATTAACTATGACCTTTAGTTCAATAAACTCCTTTGTTGCTTATTATTATTTATTAAGGTTGTAGTTGGGTTTAGGCATTGGGTATAGGATTAAGGATGTAGAATAAGCTCATGCAGAATATGTACTTTATAAGCACAAATAAACAGCTAATATCTTAATAAAAGGCCACTAGTGACTAGTGAGAATTGGTATTTTAAAAGTGTTACTATTCATATTTACAGAAGCGCAACTTCCAAGATGATATAGCTAGAATTCACTTGACATGATGAGGTCATTTAACAACAATGTTATGCAGCATTATTTAAAACATTTTCAAAATGAAAAACTGATTGATAAATATTTTTACTTAGAAAAAAAGAGATGTGAAAATGATTTACCCTGTAGTGTGTCCTGTGCTGATTAACTTGAAAATATCAAGATGTTACAGAGCAGAATGACACTAAATGGAATCATGAGCACAACATAGCAAAGTGTCCGATCAGGATCAAACGCAGACGGTGAATGTAAGGGACACAGAGAGACACCCATCTGCTCCATGACCTCACCAGATCTCACTGGCAGATGCGGAAAGGCCTGCCAAGCAATTAGTACCACTGGTTGACTTGTTTGAGGCCGTCTCCTAGGGGCAAATGCAGCTGGGGCCTGCTGTGTGTATGTGTGTGAAACGTGGCTAAGACGGTGTGCCATTTTTTTGCCTGCTGCCTCTCACATTTCCATTGTAGGGCAGAAAAAGACTAAAGGCTAAAAGCATCAGTAACTGACATTCTCCCCCTCTTATCAATGACATGAAAGAGCAAAACATGCTAACTTCAGCTGAGACGGAGAGGAAAAACTGCAGGGTTTTTGTTTTTTTTCCTTTTTTCTCTCCTCTGAAACAAGCACTGTAGTCATGTTTTTATTCACAAAGGAACTCTTAACGCTTTACGACACAGGGATTGTACATAAGGGAAAAAATAAAATACTACTACTAATAAATAAATATGGTCAAAGACAAAAACACAGAAAACACAACATAATATTCCATCACATTCAGAAAAGTCATGAAATTCCCAACAGAGAGCGACTGACTGACAAAGTACGATGGGACTATTAAGTATAAAAGAACGTTTCTGCTCTATGTGGACAAAATCTGCCCCATTTTTCATATTTTTCCTGTTTGAATATGCTCAGAAATATGTTCTGAGCTTGTCTTAGTTCTGAAGGTATCCGGATCATGACTTTTCTTTTTTTCTTTGATCAGCTAACACTATCTGGCTGTTTTTTTTTAACTAGGTCAAATGACCTGGAAATCATGTTAGCCTCTCTGAGGTGTAGAGAAAGAGAGAGAGCCTTATCAGACACTGTCCAGCGTTGTAGAGAGGATCAGAGTGGAGTCATCAGATCAAAGAGGAGTGGCTCCACACTACCGTGCCTCTCTCATCTTCTCGTTCAGGCTGCTCAATAAGACCAAAGCTCTTTTGCTCTCCAGATAATACTGAATGTTTTCACAATAAAAAGAGAGAGAGATAAAGGGGCAGAAGAGAGCCCAAAAGCATTTCTTCTTGTGCTGGAGCTTACTTAAACGGTTCTATTCAGTTCTGCTAAGTGTATCATTTAGGCTCATTTTTTGGTACTTTTCAACCACTTGCTGAGCGTTCATTGACTCAAAGCCTGGCTGACGTTTATAAAGGCCCTTTGCATTTATATTAAAACATTTCAAATGAAAGAGAGGACATAAAATAATGCTCATAAAAAGGACAGTACTGGAATTGTTTATTGGCCTTTCTTGAATGTAATTTCATGAAGATATTATAAAATAAAAATGAAAATAATAAGATGGATGTTATAGTATTTTCAAAATGACATCATGGTGAATTTGTAAGCAGTTTTGAGATTCCAAATTGCTCATTACCACCCATTCAGATAACTGCTAAATTTGTCTCAAAAAAGGCAAAACTCCAATTAAAATTATTAATTAAATTCCAATACAGTTTTAATTACATCAATCAATATATTTACAATAGTATTTGTTTTTCACATTGATATATTAAATTGTACAGATCAGCAAAAACTGGCATTTAATGTAGGCCTAACATAAAACATTAATTGAGTTAAACTATTGGGCTAAAAGTGGTATTTAATGTGTTATTAAAAAAATAATTTAATTTGACTGTTTTTAAAATGACCAAAACTTTGCTAAATAAATCCATTAATAACAATAATTAAAAGTGATTTATTTGCTTCATTGGACATTGGCTATTGTAATCTTGAAATTAATTACATTAGTTCATACAAAAAACAAGTGATTCATATTTTCTTTTTTTCCATAAAAACAACTATTAATAATATTAATAAGCATTCATTATTTTTTCTAATATTTTTCAAATAATTGACAGTAATGCTGTATGTAAAAGTGTTAAATATAATTGATTTTAGAATTAATATTTAATTACACAATGACTTGGTCCTGATATCTTGAAGCAAGTATTCTCATTTTCTTCTTCATATTTTCGCACAGATTACAAATTCCTGACAACAGACCATCAAATAATTAATTTGCCACGCAGCCCAATTAACTTAGGTCATTACAGAAAATGTCCTATATGAAAAGATGAAGCATAACATGACTGCTGATTTCGATAGCAATTACCTGTTGCACGTTCTTTCATTTTAACATATACACCAAATTTTTATGAATTGAATAATAATTAAAAAAAAAAAACATATTCCCATCGATGTAGCAATTCTCATGATCATCTACCGGCGTCTGATTTTGCGACGTCGTCTCACTTGGTTTGGTAGCAAAAACAATGTTTGTGTAATTAAAGAAAACACCGTGAAATATAGAGAATTCGCTCAGCTTGACACTAACAAACACTGTTTTACTCAAGCGAAAAATGAAACACCGCGCGGGCTCTCGGATGGGCTTAACAACACAAACTCTTGACGTTCGTTTCTCTCACTGTAAAAACACACTCATTCGCGACGGATCGATACTTTGAATGGCCTCATTTACCGCAACCCGTCTTTCCACCACACAGCGCTGTATCTGCGAGCTTCCCCGTAAGCCGGTCGTTAAGACAGCTGATGAGAGCTCAACTCATACAACATGAAGTTCAGCTTGATAAGAGACTTCAATTACCACCCCAAACAATTTCCCCTCTCTAAATTATTCATCTTCACATGCTATGCAGCCGATGAGATGTTGCTCATTCACATAACTCATGTTGAGAACACATAGCACAAAAAGGGAGAAAATGATCAAATTAAAAATGAAATGATTGAAAATACAGCAACGAATACTATACATTCAGAAAACGGAAAAGCGCTCTTTATAAAGGTAATTAAAAATGAAAACAAATCTAATACCGCGCACAAAAAAAGTGAGTACAACACACTAAATTACTTGCATAAAACTCTGCAAACACAAACTAAGCAAGTAAATAAATGATTTTAAAACCATTTATACATTTAAAAAATACGAGCATAACTTTAACTGTAAATAACAAATATGTCGTAATTTATTTTTTTATATTGCAATGAATTATTATTATGATAACAATAATAATAATTATTATTAGGCTATTAGTATTATTGTTATTATTATAAAAAACGTTTCTTTATTTTATTTACATCAAATGCATACATAGGTTTAAACCCTGAATATTTTGTGTAAACATGCGCAGGTTGCTCATACATCCGCACTGGAGCGTTTCTAAACCCAATTCATTACAGCTCACTGTCATCTAATTACAACAACACTGAATACACCGAACGACATTTCAGTCTGTAGCTAATAATTATATGACTTTACGGTCCAGAGAGGTAAATCGAAATTTAAAAAAATATTAACTCTCTAAGTCCATATAAGATCCATTAATTTGTTGCTATTACATGACTGAAGAATTAAAACAGATATTAAACCTGTATGAATCATTAGGCTTCCATTCGCATCACGATATTACAGAATCTAAAATACAGAATCTACACAACCATGAGGCCACGATGACACGCGCGCGCATATCTGATCGATGTAAAGTAGCATCCAGTTTTCTGATTGCGCAACGGCAGAGGATGGATAGCCTAAAACACCAGCATACGCGATCCTTCAATTTAACAATCTCTCTTATTTAACAAAAATAAACAAAATCAACAGTCAGTTATTAAAAATCATAACTGAATAATAGGCTATGTGAACAAAATAAGTAAATCGCACCTGACATGCAATGGTTTTAAAAAGGTATTTCGTCGTATATGCTACTTAATCCAACGCAGCTACGTAAACTAAAATAACAAGCTCCCAACATGTCAAATCGTTGTAATGCAAGTTAAAGAAAGTAAAGGCTTTAAGGTGAAATACGTGCTCTTGCTGCAGCCTGTATAACCTAACCTGGAGGCGCCGTGGCTCAAGCGCTGGATGTTCAGGAGGAGAGAGTCTCTCCAGCGCACCGTGGCTGTGATTGGACGACTGCACTGACAGCTCCGCTTCTGATTGGCTAGGAACACACGCCCGTCCCCCTTTCACTCCAGCTACAGGACCATTCATAAACTAAACAATTCCAACACTCACGGCTGAGTCTGGACAACTGCACACTGGCGCACAGTTTTCACGCGCAAACACAAGTGAGAGAGATGATGACATGATGCGCGGAGATTTATCCTGCAGCTGATACTGGCTCGGAGAACAAGTTAAACCCTTAAAACCTTTTTCAAGTTGAGTTGAAGAAGTCGCACTGTCTTGCATCCATCCGTTTCCTGGTCCAAACTTGACGTCTATCCGCTGTGGGCGCAAACTTCATCATCACTTGATCTTTTGTTTTTTTGTTTTTTCCTGGGAGTTGTGCCTCTGGCTTCACCGGTAAGCGTTGGATCCATCGGCGTACTGCGAAACTCCGGTCTACAGTCCGGATCTGTGCCCCAACATGATTGCAACGCAAGCAAAGCTGGTTTACCAGCTTAATAAATATTACAACGAAAGATGTCAGGCGCGCAAAGCGGCCATCGCCAAGACCATACGAGAGGTGTGTAAGGTGGTGTCGGATGTGCTGAAGGAGGTGGAGGTGCAAGAGCCCCGTTTCATCAGCTCCCTGAGCGAGATAGACGCGCGCTATGAGGGCATGGAGGTCATCGCACCCAACGAGTTTGAGGTCGTGCTTTACCTGAACCAGATGGGGGTCTTCAACTTCGTGGATGACGGCTCTCTGCCGGGCTGCGCAGTGCTCAAACTCAGCGACGGCCGCAAGAGGAGCATGTCCCTGTGGGTGGAGTTCATCACCGCCTCCGGTTATCTGTCGGCACGAAAGATTCGCTCCCGCTTCCAGACGCTGGTTGCCCAGGCCGTGGATAAATGCAGCTACCGGGACGTGGTTAAGATGGTGGCGGACACGAGCGAAGTGAAGCTGCGCATTCGAGAGAGATACGTGGTGCAAATCACTCCGGCCTTCAAGTGCACGGGCATCTGGCCTAGAAGTGCCGCTCAGTGGCCCATGCCTCACATCCCGTGGCCCGGGCCGAACCGGGTGGCGGAGGTGAAAGCGGAGGGGTTTAACCTGCTCTCTAAAGAGTGCTACTCGTTAACGGGCAAGCAGAGCTCGGCGGAAAGCGACGCCTGGGTCTTGCAGTTCGCCGAGGCCGAGAACAGGCTTTTGATGTCGGGCTGTAGGAAGAAATGCCTCTCTGTTCTAAAGACTCTCCGTGACCGTCACCTCGAGCTGCCGGGACAGCCGCTCAATAACTACCACATGAAGACCCTGCTGCTGTACGAGTGCGAGAAACACCCGCGAGAGACTGACTGGGACGAGTCGTGTCTCGGCGACCGTCTGAACGGTATTCTGCTGCAGCTCATCTCCTGCCTGCAGTGCCGCCGGTGCCCACATTACTTCTTACCCAATCTAGACCTGTTTCAGGGTAAACCACACTCGGCTCTGGAGACAGCGGCCAAACAGACCTGGAGACTGGCAAGAGAAATCCTTACCAACGCTAAAAGTTTGGATAAACTGTAAGATGCAAAAGGAGGACATTTTATGATGGTGAATAGCCTATTTACGGACGTTTGCGATCACAACACTGAAAGTGGAGAGAATGTGATCGTGGTGCTCTCGGGGTAACGAAAGCAAGATAATAAAAGATTAAAATGAAACTTAGAAAAACCGAAGCATTTGCTTTTTGCCAAGGCTCAAACGGGACATTTCAGGAGAGAGAAATGAAGGTACATTTTAAACTAAGTGTAATGATTTTGTTGTTTGTTTGAACTGTTTTCACAAAGTGAAAATTTTATTTAAATATATGCACAAGATCTTTAATTGCGAATTACAAAATGTAGCGTGCCAAGTTCTTTTTTTCATGATGTGAACCAAAAAAATTAACGTGTAATAAAATCATGACACGATGAAATTTAAACTTGACATCTGTCATTAATTTAAAAACAAAACTCCTGGCATTGATGGGAATTCAATACATAAGCTAGGCCCATGAATAATTAAGCATATATTTTGGAGATGTGTTTTCGATACAAGCGCATCTACATTTAACATTAAGGCAGTGCGTATTTGTGGACTAGTAGTTTAATTTAACTCGTAGAAAATATGTTTGGCCTGTTGCTTTTTGATAAACAGACTTTATCAACAGACACCAGCCAATAAGATGTAGGGAAAAAATAGAAATAGCGAAATAGACATTAACTAAGAAATAAATATTAACGCATATTCAGTAACAACAAAATGGGTGCATTTGCAAAAGAAAAGTTACAATAGCATTTACACTGCTAAATAATAATTGGTAAAAATATAACTAAACCGATCATTCATAGTACACTTGCAGCACTTAATTGCATCGATTAAAATCAATAAAGTAACACAATACAAAGACAAAATGTTTAAATGAAGACACTATTACTTTTAACTTTTACAACTGCAAAACATAGGACATTACTTGGGCCTAACAACAACTTCACTCTGTATA
>CAIGQV010019068.1:2844719-2870162 GCA_903798115.1 Danio jaintianensis | reverse complement strand
TAAAATAGAAAAAAATATTGTTTTGCTACAAAAATAAATGACAAATCTTTTTTTAATAGCAAAACAATATTTTTTTCTATTTTAGAGAACTAGAAAATTATAATTAATCTAGCTTTTACAGCTTTAATGAAAACAAGTTATTTCAAGCACATAAACTAAAGGAATTGCACATTTAAGGATATATCAACAGTTACTTTGTTCTTCCACAAGCAAAACAAAAGTACTAGTAAATAAAGAATGTAGAGGAATGTAACAAATTTCTCTTCAAGCATTTAGGTAAATTGTCAGGACATTTAATGGCACTCGTCAGCTACAAGCCATTGGTGATTGCAAGGAACATTTTTAAAGCATAACCCCAATCTGTAACCCCAATATGAACCGCTGAAACGCAAAAAAACACACCAAATAGAAAGAGCTCGCTCTTTTCTGAGCTGTTTTTGTTAAGATATGGCCATGGACACTAAGATTTACATGATAAGATTATAAAGGACCTTGGTTTATTCCATGGCTTGTGATTCTATTCTAAGTGTACAAAGCTCATGGGGTATTTGGAGTTATTTTGGATGAGAAACCCTCTTACCTTGGGATCAATGTTCTTAAAACTTGGGTCTTCTTCATCCACCTCAAAGTATAACTCCAGGGCTGTGATGGACAGTGTACCTTTTACCACTACAGCGGGCGCAACCAGCTGTGCGCTGGTGCTCAGGTTAACAGGCCCTGCGAATCACAGAAGAGCACAGCGGTTAGTGTGTGTGTTGCCTCCCCCACCCTCTACTGCCCTTGGCATAGAAACCATTTCAAAGGAGTACGGAGTGTTTACTTGAACACATAAACTCAACAAGGGCACATATTGACTTCCTGATAGAACATCTTTAGTTTTAATAAGCTTGGGGGGGAAAGTCTGCAAAATAAAGCTACATTCAGTTGAGAATAATAAGGCTGAAGTCAAAACACAATAAGATGACATAAATAACATAAATACTTTGTTTTAAACAAATTAATTGCATCCACAATTTTTTTTTAAACTACATAATTAAATGTAAATCTTACCAGTGGAAATTAAGACATGTAATATAGGCCTAATGCGTATAACACCACTGCCCAACACTGTTAATATTACTTTTTAGCAACTAAACCCCAAAATCAGTTTTGTTAAAAATGTAAACAAATAAAGCAGTAGCCTATAAATTCATTTAATAGCTGATTCGGCAATTACGTAAAAAACGCATTTCAAAAAGCAAATTCATTAAACTAATCCATAAATAGGATTATCCCGTGCACAATGACATATTTAAGCGCTTGATCTGTCATAGAAACCGTATAGTCGAGATGTCAAAAAGCACTGAAACGCGCTGTCAATCAGGGCGCATTGATTGCGGGTTTTGGGTTTAATCTGTCATCAATCTTAATTTATGCCAGCATGACAATGTTGAAGGGTCGCTCTGGGGAATTTCTGCCGCTCTACACGCGCAAAGCATCGGATTTGCGCCTGGAAACTGCCGTTGCAGTCAGTACCAGAAGCCCATTTTTGATTTCCCTAAGCACCCTTCAATTCACGAACGCATGGCATGATCAGATAAGTTCATCAGCATGTAAAACGGCTGAGAAACAGCATGTTTCCCCCTTGCTAAACCGGAACATGTTTCAGTTACACCTGAACCAAACAGCCTGCTAAGTAGGTGATCGGCATCGAGGCGAATATTCTCGACAATTTAAACTTTATTCGAAAAAGAATTTACAAGAGTTAAAATGGGTCGAAACGGGTTGAAAAAAAATTTAATTTACTAACAATTTAATACGAATTAATGCTTAATTCTAAAATAATATGATCGTGTTAAATTAATTTGGCCTAATCTACATCATAAATAGCCATACTTTAAAATATACATTGTTAAACTGCTAAAATAGCTAATTAAAAAGCTTGAAAACTGTTTTATTTATTTATAATTTACTTTAGGCTATATCCTCGTCGTTTAGGCATAGACTAGGTTATTGTTGTGGTTCTGTGCAATTTTCTTTTAACAAAATGAACTTTTTATTTTTATTTTGGCCGCTTAAGGACAAAAGTGTTGTTTAGCAAATTAATGAATGCATGAACATGTTTAAGCATTTCATTTAAAAAAAAAAAAAGGCCTACAATAATTTATATTTCAGTTTATATAAACGGTATACATAAAGTTAAAATTACTTAATTCTAAGTCGTTTAAAAAATATTTTCTACCCATTTTAAATCAGTTTCTCAGGACTGTGGGCCTAGGAGTGCTGTTCAACCCTCACTCAAAGTTAACCCTCTCGCAGGCCGCTAATGAGAGAGGACTGCTTCAGATAATGGTGTGATCCCCTCATTAACGGCGGAGAGGAGGGGGTGACTGACACCGGCAGAGCGCGACGGAACAAACTACATCACTGCCGCGATCAGCACAGCTGCCTGTAAAAGCGCACTCTGGCTCGGTATTTATTATAAAATGAGCGTTTTATAATTTCGCTGTCGCGAGGAGCGCTTTCATTTGTCGTGCGTCGTAAGGCGGCCGTTCTTTACCTGTGAGATTCTCCAACTCTTTCTCCTCCAAGGATGAGAGAGTGTCATCGTCCTCCAGGAGCAGCTCACTCTCTGAGTTCTGATTCCCCAGCACTGAACTCCTGATGGACTGTTTGCCCTTCAGCACGTCCTCCTCCGGAGCTGCACAAAACAAAACACATCACATTTCCTTCAAGCGTAACCGCGCAAAACTTTACACGACTGTCGCGTTTACTTCTGCTCAGGTAAGCTGACGACACGAGGCAAAAAGTCGTTTTTTTTTTTATTTATTACATAGTTATTTGATATTTTACATAGGGCGTAAAAAACAAGTATTTATATAGTAAACCAGTAGGCATATTAATTTCGTGGATTTTTTAACAGTAAATTGATCGTTTACTTAAAAAAATTACTTAAAAATGTCATGGAGAAATTTGGGACGTGTTTGATTTCAAACATTGATCTCTGTGATACGTTGTTTTACTTATGTCAGAAATGCAGGCTATATGAAAAGAAAAAGAAAAACTGAGATCCACATTTAGCTGACCAAATTGCGTTTCCAAAATAGACTTTGTCATTAAATCATTCAAAACAAGAAGTGCTTCTTTAGGGGATTAACAGACTTGTGATTTGAGATTAATACTTGCCTATATAACTAGAATCTAATAACAGCGCTACTGTTAATTTTAAAACTTTCTGAACTCTGGTCAATCTACTCCATAATCAGACATATATTCTGTTCATATGCCAAACTTACCCTGTCAAAAATCAGGAGTAGCCTTGTCTGATCTCAACTGTACATGACTTGAGGTTCCGCATAGATTATTTAAGAAAAATGGTAATCTGTAAACATTTACAGAGCACTGCATTCCCAAGCGGTGAGGGGCAAAATCGGGTCTACAGTAGAAACATAGGCAATCCTTCTTCTACATAAACACAGAGGTACAAGAGGGCTTTGGCCTACTGGAGCTACACACAGAGTCCAGTGCTGAAGTGTGTGGATGGAGAGTCATGTGACCTCTGACCTCTCTCTCTCTCCAGATGCATCACCTGAGGGGTTTTGCATTTGCACTTGAAGCACAACCCTGAGCCGACTCTTTATAAACAGAGCCCTAAACCATTAGAAAAGCAGAGCAAAGAAATCTCTTGTCGTGGAAGGTATGTTGGCGCACTGATATTTAGAACGCTCTTCCTGTAATTAACTCTCCCCAGAGAATTTGTAGTTAGCAGCAGTGAAATTACTACCAGCTTCCTAATACATACCACATGCCCGAGTGCTCACACCAGACAGAGTGGACATGAGGATGTGACAGAAAAATGGTGTTAATTCTGCACATTCAACCGCAATAATATTTGTTTAGGTTTATTTACTATTGTGTCTGAAGTAGAGCTGAAGTCACTTCCCAGTGCATTGTGATATAATGCGGGTCAAACTGCAAATAATGTAGGACTCGAGTAATATAAAATAACAAAACCACAGCGTGCATATATTATTTCACATCACCACTTTAGTTGCAAAAAAGGAGAGATGTCTAACTGCACTTTTCACACAACAGCTTAATGAGTGTTGACAACAGAAACGAGAAGCACATTTGTAAAATCTAGACAACATTAAGAATAATTAACAAAAAAATACATAACAATAATAAGTATATCTGTAAGTCTAAAAATCTATTATTAAGTGTTATTCATTTAAACCCAATTTAAATGAGTTGACTTTTTTGCATAAGAGTTGGCTCAAGATGGCTATTAATCATATTAAGCACATACTGTAAAAATGACATGACAAAAATGAATGACAACAAATGTTTTTATACTACTTTAACTTATTTCAATAACTTAATCTGGTTTCATTTAATATTTTTTGTCCGTTTGACAGATGTAAGTTGAGATGACTAGAAAAGGTCATTTGATTCCACTAAAAAAAATGTAGGCAGCAAGAATTTGTTTTACAGTGTATCCACTTATAAAACAAATATTATGTAATAAAACTTTGAATACCGCAGAGAAATAAAAAGTGTTCAGAAAAACTAGAGTGAAGAACAACTGTACCAGTGCCTTAAAGGAGTCAAAATCCCATGTTGTAATATTGCATTCAGACATCAGCTTTGCTTAAATAGCTCATTCATTCCCCTCATTCAGCAAATTCTAATGTAAATACATGCAGTTGCGTTACACTTCTAAGCTCTGTTTCCCTTTACCGTGCAGGTTCAAATGCTCATTTATATGCGACTACGGAGGCAAAGCAATTAAATTGTCAGAATTAACAAATTTGTTTTTAACACAAGTGCAGCCAGGAGTGAAGGCACGAGGTGCTTATTGATCACAGGAACAGAGACATTAGTCTTCAGGTATTTACACTCCTTTGAGTTGCCAAACACCGTCGCCTCCACCTGGCCAAATCAATCCCCAGAAAAGATGGTGCTTTCCAGCCATAAATACATAGCTTACCAAACTACCAGTCATCCGCCTTGGGGTGTAAATTGCACCACCGTTTCCTGGCTGGCAATGAATGATCGCAATTGTGCATGCCAAAAAGGGAAGTTTTGATATGACGATATATTATGAGTGACGAAAACGAAAATAATTTGCAAACAAGCCTTTTTATATTCATCAGGAAGAAATGGAATTTATGTTAAATGCTAGGACAGGGCTGTTATTTAGGAGACAGACCAAGTCCAAATGTTACATTTTATTCGCATATACTGTGTACAGCTATGGAAATAAGTAACAACTTTAAGTTTCTCTGGATTTACTAGGTATAGATTTTAGTCAAATATTTATATTTGTTTTATTCTAAACAGCTCTGACATGATGTATTCCAATTTTCAAATTAAAATAGTATAAATTCTGTTATAAAATCGATCTTGCAAAGTATAAAATTAAGATTTAAAATGTCAATTAATTTGTATTCTTTGAGTCTTTGAATGATTCTTGACAATTTTTTTGGGTTTCTGAATGACATTTTAGTTAGTGTTGTCTTCTGTGAAACATGGGAAAACTTTATGAATAGTTATTTTTTATGGGCGGGGGCGGTACATTACAATGTACTGAAAAAACACATATATGCACTACCAAAATTCTAAATATAGAACAAACACACTTTCTCTACTGGATTGATGAAAATTCCATTTTTTTTGTATCGTAATATTCTCTTCCGCAAGTCATGAGAATAATCACAGCCAGATATGACCCTTGTGCTCTGCTTGAGATCTTGGCCGGGACTTTCATTCCACTTCCGCAAAAAATTTAGGGTCAGCAGAAAAGACTCAAGCTTTCTAAAGAGGAGAACAGACAAACATCAATGATTGAGCATCAATTAACCGTTCATATTTTTTTTTTTTGTCTGATCACTGTTCCCCTTTTCATGTCTTCTTATTATAAGTTAAGAACCAAACACTATTAAAATATGTTTTTATTAAATACTTTTTTTCTTTTTTTTATGACATATCCACTTGAGTCTTAATAGCTGTTTTTTTGTGCGTGTTTGTCCTGTATAGGATTTTAGATAAAGTTGAAGACAATTAATATATGCACATAAATACTTGATGGCTGGATTGATTATTTCCTGCACTGGATGGTCACTGGGGAAGTGTTCAAGAATAATGAAGGGTTTTAAGTTTTAGGTTCCATTTCAAAGTGGAACCAAAGTGTTCCTTGAGGAAAATTTGAACTTAACCAAGTATGAAGTTAGCAGAAGAAAACGGGAAAAGTACAGAAAAGAAAAAAGTGGGGAACCGAGCAAAAAGACAGAAATCACTGGGTCCCCTCAGGGTCCTCCATCCAGCTGCATATTACGACCATTAGGGCAGCACATCGGTCTCTGAGGATGCTGCGATTCTGAGCACTTATTGCTTTTAGATCACATTCTTATTGACTTCTGTCACATTGGTCGTTTGTCTTGAGGACCTGTGTCATTCTTGGGCTAAGCAGTGACATATTGGAGACATTTTTTTTCTCAGAAACTGCCCCGTTTCCAAGGGGTGCAATAGGTTAAGCTACTCAAGTCCAAATTCTGAATGGTGATCGTAAGCCTTATATTTCTGGTTGTCAGGAGTCTGAAAAAACTCTCACACTGCAAAAAATGCTTTTATTACATACAGGTTTTTGCCTTGTTTAGCTCAAATATCTAACAATTCTTAAATCAAGAAGCATTTTCATTTTGTTTTGTACTTATTTTGAAGTTGCGTGAAGAATGTGTTAAATAACATTAAAACATTAACTGAGGGAATGTGAGGGAACACAAGCAGCTGATGAGTGTGAACCAACTTAGGATGGATAACTATTTATTGTGTACTTAATAATATATGGAACTGTATATTTCATATTTCAAGTTTTTGTTTTCACTACTTACATAATTAAAACTGCATTAATCCAATTCAATCCAACAAAATCTGCAACAATATTATGCCAACATGTGCGAACACATTAACTCTTGCCGCTTCTAAACATCTTTTCATGATGCAGTTGCCTTTTCCCCCCTTTGATTTTTTTTTCCTTGTGCAATTTAGCAACTCTGAGATTTAATGAAAAAAAATCTTCAGAATTTCTCCCTGCTGTGATGTGAACTATAGTTGTAAAGTGTCTCATATTTTATGAAGAGTTTTACTAGTTATTGTCTGAGAGAGAATCAAGGCAAGTGTGCGCGTGTGTGGGAGTCACTAACGTGTGATGCTAAGCGGTTTTCTAAGAAGTGTAACTTTTCTGGTAACAGTCTATGATTTATTAAAAACTACTTACACATGTTAGCAGTGTAGCATGACAAAATGTGCATAACATTTTACACGTTGTTGTTTTGTGTGTGTTTTTTTACTTCATTCCCTAATTTATATCTTCAAAATAACTCACATTCACACACATGCGCGCTCAATCGATATGTTTAATGTTGTCACCCTAATTTATATACATTTAAAACATTCATGCTTGTTTTTGAACCACTAAATATCTGCTCAGAAATAAAAGAAGGCATATACAGTATTCAGATTCTTACATATTTCAGGACATTGCTCTTCAACATTTTCCATTAGCAGAATGTAAGGCAGATAAACTACAAACCACTGCTTTTTGTAAAACACACTGTAAAAACAAATGCTGATTCCACACTATTCCTTCATGTTGTCCCAACACAAATTGATTACGTTAAATAAATTTTTACAAATTTAAGTGGATTGAACATGGAACAATTAAGTTGTCCCAAAAAAACCTTAAGAATTGTCTTGTTTCAACTCATTTTAAATAAGCAGTTTAAACAAGCAGCAAAAGTCATTGTCTGAGTGTATGTTTACATGACTTTACGTAAATTATGATTCTGTTGTAATCTGGCAAGCTTTATTTTAAAACTAGAATCCCTAAGACGGAGCTAAACACATATAATCCACACTCAAAAGCCACTGCTGCTAGCTTTCCCATTAACTTCACAGTTTCACTTACCTTTAACACCAGCAGCTGACATGCATGAGAAGGAAGGAACACAGTGACAATTTAAGAACAATTAGCGATACTTAAAAATCCGAGCTAATGCAAGAAACTGCTCGTAGTAAATAAACAAATTAGCCTAAAATTGCTGCCATAACACTATCTGAGACACAAAATCCTCTGTGAGAGAATGCAATGTGTTTTTTTTTTCTTATAAAGACTATAAATGCTTTACACTGACTGTTACCTGTTATCATGCGTTACAAGCTTAACAGAATAGGCTGCGTTT
This sequence comes from Danio jaintianensis, assembly GCA_903798115.1. Lineage (NCBI taxonomy): Eukaryota > Metazoa > Chordata > Actinopteri > Cypriniformes > Danionidae > Danio > Danio jaintianensis. Next base: position 2,861,940 of record CAIGQV010019068.1, on the reverse strand, counting down.
GTGTGTGTGACAGAGTGTAAACGCATGATACTGTGTGACTATGCATTACCCACCATGCTCAGCTGCAGCCTTGAGCGTGGCCTCAGAGTGTGTGGACCCAAACGGGTTCCTGATGAAGCGCCGACGTCTCCTCAGGTCATCCTCCCAGTAGTCCAGGCGCCAGAACTCCCGCGGTCTGCTGCCGAGAGGAAGAGCGAGAGAGCGAGAGAGAGCGCGAGAGAGAGAGAGAGAGGCAGACACATATGTTAGCAATTAGCCAATACAGTGAGACGCAGCACAGTACCGGCATAATACAAGCCTTGTTTTGCTGCAACCTTCTGCAATTGAAATTGCACAAACTGGAAAATAGCTAAAATTAGATTTTATTTAAAACTTAAAAAAAAAAATTAATTAAAGAAGAAAAATGGTTTTTCCATCATCATAGTTATATATATATATATATTACTTTTTAACATGCACCGGAATTATGCTGGTAATTCTTATCTGAACAAAAATTAATAACAAACATTTTTTTTCTGTGATTTACAGAAATAAAAACTTGCTGAGCATATTTAGAACAAGAATCTAAAAAATGTCATATTAAAAGGCTCAGGGTGAAGCTCCAAACATTTTTATTGTAATTGTAATAATGTAATGTAATTTGTATGCATTGCCAAACTTTCACAGTTTTTAATGATGTAAAATATGATTTATTTAATTGAATAAGTAGAGGGCAGTATAATTATTTTATTTTTACATAAACAGGTCTACTGAATGTTCTGCTGCACGATGATTCATCATTATTTCAACCACAACATTTATTCCAATTAAAACATTAAAGGCAACACTTGCCTTTAATATGCTATAATATGATTATAGAATTATTTTTGTAAATTTAATTTGACATGGACAGCAAAACAGTACATCTTTGACCCAAACAATATTTAACAATAGTAAATTTAGTGTATCATAAACTGTATAAACACATGCGGATCAGGAGGCAATTACAAACAATAATACATTTATTATCACTACTAATACTACTAATGATAATATAAGCAGCTTATACTAAATCTAACTAGCTCGTAGCAACAGTGGATGGAAAAAAGTTAAACCGATACATGTGTTCTAATTGTAGAAGTCACATATGCACAGAATGTCCGAAGTGTTTGTCCTTGGAAGTAACACTGAAAAAGAGTCTCAGATTTTTGCAGCACCTCAAGAAGGTGAGATGAGAGCTAAATACATCACACTGAGAATCAGCCTGCTGACACAGCAATCCAGAACACACACACACACACACACACACACACACACACACACACACAGAAAATGAGGCAGTGCTGTGATTCCAGGCTCATTTCTGAGCCCAGAAGGACACCTTACAGCAGGAGAGGAGCACATTTGACTCAATGTCCTTCGCCTTCAGCCATTTTTCTTTCCAATTTGCACCTCTTACCACTGTAAAGAAATCTCTGGCTCATCCTCCATCTCTCGGTTTCTTTCCTTCATCTGCTCTTTATGTTTTCTCTAGGCGTGTGTGAAAATGTTTAATGAAAGTATATACAGTCAGACGAATGGTTATAACATATTTCCCCATTTAGATTCAAAGGACTTTAATTAAAATAATCTCTTGAAATATTCATTATGTTTAGCCCCCCGAGGTAGAGCGAAAATAAATTTCCTGCGCCATAAATGAGTTTAATCTACAAAAGCCTGCTTAATTTGAAATAGAAAGAACTAATTTCAGGCCAGGGGAGGGAGAAGTGCAATTTGCTGAATCGAATTAAACTCATTTTTCGGATGTAACACACGATGGCGTGAGTAATTAATTACACGCTTACAGACAAAAGAAAAATGGATTGTGAACCCGAAGAAAAATGTTCAAGGACGAATGTGATAAAATAACACTTTCGAGAATCTTTCTGAACTCAAAAAATGAAAATCAATGATCATATGCCATGCAGAAGATTCGATCCCAGAGCGGATCTGTGGTGATCCGGCGAGCGAAAGAGGCTTGATGGGGGAACGACTGCGAATGGCTTTAGCAGTGGCTCTGAAGCCGTTCCTCCGGCTGATTTACTGTAGCAGCGGTGAAATATAACTCTCTAAGTCCATTCTGTTCTGTGGAAGTGAGAAGAAGTTTTATCGTGCAACAGGGCCTCCACACCCAGGCCAAATAAATCAGGATAACGGCCACTTAAGAGCCCTCCCTAGTGCTCACCTTCTTTTTTACGCCCGCATACTTTAACAATCGCCAGCAAACATGCTATTATGACCTAAAATACCAGAAGGAGCGGGGAGAGCGAGAAGGAAAGTATTGAAAGAAGGAGTTGAGAAAATAGATAAATCAAAGAATGGTACGGCAAGTCTTCTCAGAATTAATGATTCTATGAGAAATAAAAACAGACAGAAATACTTCAGGAAATAGCTACGGTATGCAAAATAACACATTTTAGAAGGCAGCTTAAAATGGCTTATTCATGTATTGGGCCAAGAAAGTTTAGGGAACCCGAGCGGGGCAGGTTTTTATCAGTTCAACCCACTTTTCATTTTGCCAACAAATTCTTATTTAGTTTTAGTCTTAGTCTTTTGATGAAAATGCCACTTCTATATTTATATTTAGTCTTGTGGATCTATTGTAGTTTTGGTTGAATAAAATTCATAAGATTTTAAGATTCGACTACACTCAAAAAATGACGTTTGCTGTTTGTTCAGACTACTTATTTAAAATGAGCTGTAACAACACAATTCTTGAGGGTTTTTGGGAAAACGTAATTGTTTTGTGTTCAATCCACTTAAATTTGTAAAAAAACTAATAAGTTGACTTAATTCCTTCATGTTGTCCCAACACAAATCGATAGTGTGGAAGCCAGCATTTTTTACAGTGTAAATTTACTTTAGATTTAGTTGATTCAAATCCAACCAGTTTAGTGAAATCATAATATAATAATATATAAACGCATATCTCAAAAAATTCCTAAGCTCATTTAATACTATATTATATCATGGAGAACACAATTATAAACATGAATGATATTTTGATATTGCTGATATTGTTTGAACAATACAGGTCAAAATTGAACAGGTTTTTTTTTAAAACCTCAAAACGTTTTTCTCATTGTTTTTGTCATTCAAAACTGATTTTTATTTAGTTTCTGTCTTTTGTCTAATTTTTCGTCCAAGAAAATGATCTGTCTACTAAATTAACACTAAACCCGCTGCAAGAGACTCGAAACAAAAGGCAGGCTCTACTAATAAAAGGCATTAATAACTGATTTATTAGTCATGAAAAGGAGATGTAATTTGAAGAGAGATGTGAGTTTTCCTGGATAAGCACAGCTCCTCTGAGACCATTTACAACTCAGGTAGACAGCAAAGCCTTTGTGTTAAACGTTTCATGGAATTGTTTGCACACAGACGTAAGTACAAAAGCAACACAAAAACCAGGTCCCTCCTTAAAAGTATATCCCACAGACCTGCTTCTCAGTTCTTAACTCTAATTGTGTTCAGATGGATCTCTTCATGTATATATCATGTATATATATTATGTTCCTGCTTTGCCAGTGTAATGAAATCATGTGTTGGCCTGTGTTTCTGTTATTGTTCTGAGCAAATCAAATTTAACTTGCTTATAAATCAGTTTGTATAAGGCATATAATTAAGGTAAATAATATGTTTTAAAAAGTAAATATACATATAGATAGCATGTCAAAACAGCTTTTAGGCATAGGAGGATCAGATCGATCGATCAATCAATCACTGAAAAAAACTAGAAACACCAGGAAAAAAGTAGAAAGAGTCCAGGGCGATAACTTTGTGGGCAACTGCACTGCTTTTAAGAGTTCTTTCATCTAGATGTGTTTGGCATGATTTTTTTTATTGGTGGATCTAATTCTTCTTCTGAAATTAAATAAACATTAATATTTTTTTTAAATAGACTTAAATGATTCAAGAGGCTTTCCAGCTGTACTTGAGAATGAAAATGCAAAAGAGAGCGAGAGCTCACTCAAAATGCTTACTCATGTCCACTCACTCAGCACGTACATTCATTAGAAAAAAGTCTAATTGCAGCCTTAGGTGCAACACCAGTAAAGAAAAAAATTAACAAATTACTGAAAATATACAGAACAATTATAAACAGTTTACCAATTTAGGTATTTTGTGTAAAAATCATTCAAATTTGATGCTTTATTGCTTTAATAATATTTAAAAAGATAATGTAATATAAAAAAAAACATTTAAGTCAATATTGGTGAATGGCATTTTAGTCCTTTGTAAATCATGGTAGAAAAGAAATAAAGAAAAAAATAAACAGGACATGTACTAATGTACAGAAGAAGAAAAAAGCTTTTTGAAACTTTTTAATTGTTTTGATGCACAAAAACCTCCATATACACGTTATATTTTTACTATTAATATTTGTATTTTTTGGACAATATTCACAATGTCAAAGCATCTACATCTTTAAAAGGACAGTTCGCCCAAAAATGAAAATTTACTCACTATTTACTGCTAAAAATAAAATAATATATTTTGAAAAACGCTGGAAGCCGGTAACCATTGACTTCCATATAGGAAAACAAATACTGAGAAAAGTCAGTGGTTACAGATTTCCAGCTTTCTTCAAATTATCCTCTTTTATGTTCAACATAAGAAAGAAACTCAAACAGGTCTGTGACAAGTGCAGAATATTCAGTTTTCATTTTTGGGTTAACTATCCCTTTAACAGACACATATTGATTAAACAAGAGGAGAAAAAAACAGTGCTGCACAACAGAAAGAGAGCTGGGTTCACCCCATTTCATCCCGTCTGTCTGAAAACAGAATCCCCTCTATCTAAGCAGTAGCAGCGAGGTGTTTGCATGTGATAGTTTCCTCCATGTAAATAGCCACTCCATCATTCCGCTTTCCAGGGTTCATTAATTAAAATGATTACCAAAGGCACAGAGCTGATCCAGGGAGCTCCTCTCCTGTCAGTCTCTGAGAGAGCACAGATACAGAGCGGATCAATCTGTCTGCAACACAACACCACGCCGGCCACTGCAATTAGATGAGCAGCTGGAAACACGTTCACATCCTCCGCCGCTGCCCAGACACCGTGACAATAGAGCCCTAATGGAGGCAAAGGAAGTAGGTGCGTGTGCGTGTGCGTGTGTGTGTGTGTGTGTGTGTGTGTGTGTGTGTGTGTGTGTGTGTGTGTGTTAGCCAACCGCCATCAATCCCAGCAGAAGAATCAGCTGCACATTCCACGCAGCAAGTGTTTTCACAGAATTAATGAATTATTCATCCACCCAGCCTTCCTTCCAAAGGGGGTTTCTAACAGGAATTACGCCAGCTCGGTCTCAAGAAAACGACAATTACAAAACACAATAGGCCTCCAGAACTGGGCATGCATTTGCACCACATGGGCGCAATTAGTAATTAGTACGCTCGTAAAACAGCCATGACGGAAACAGAGCCATAAATGGCAGCGGGGAGTTGAAATTGTCTTATTGCATATGCCGAAAGCAACACTTCAGACCCTCCTCCAAATGGCTTTAATGTAAACCACATTTAACACGAGCGAGGACTTTTATAAGCACTTGTTAGGTGTAATCCAAGTCTTTTCTTCTCACCCGGTGCCACTATAAGTGCTGGGTCGCCGGCTGTAAATCTGCACAGGTTTACCAACAGAGATGATGAACGGGAGGGGCTAATCGTAATGCAGTTTAATACAGATGGCGACCCGCTGAGTTAATGAATAAGGGAAATAGGACGGAGAGCGAGTAGTAAACAGTAGGACAGAAAGAATCAACAGAGAACGGGGTCATGTTTTATAATCTCCTCTTTAAAGCTTCAATTGCACTCCTAAATTGTAGGTTTGCATAAAACAAGCCACACTTCAAGTCTACTTGACTCGAGGGAGGTGTCATAATAAACAAAGCATTTAATTGGGCCATGTGTTGAGAATTTCAGTGAGCGCGTGTGTGCGAGTGGGATTAATGAGGTGTTTTTTTGAAAGTTGCTGAAACAGAGAGGCTGGCTTGTGCCGCCGCACTTCAGAAAGGCATCAGTCTCACACTCCAGCAGTGGTATGAAAGCCTGCGAGGGTTTCGCTGCAAACACAGGCTCTAAATTACACACAGGAACAAGTATACCCACATATGCCCACTCAAGAACAACAGGCCTAGAGGCTTGAGAATGCAGCACGGAGCTGAGAACACCCATTACCAGATAATGTTATTGTAGAAATGCATATCAAAAAAAGTGTGCATTTATTTATCAAATACATGCAATTCTCTAAACATACATACTATATAGGAAATTTAAATATCACATGTATTTCACTATGTGTCATTTTTAATCCAGTATCTACAATATCTATCTCTCTCTATATCCACCTAGAGTATCTACCTTTATCTGTCCCTCAGGGTTCAGTGTTGGGTCCTACTCTGTTTATTATCTAAATGCTGCCTCTTGGGCTGATTATCCAGAAATATGCTCTGGGTTATCCTTGCGATACTGACGCAGAGATTTATATTATTATCACATTATTTATTACCTGATTTGACTTCTGGGAATACATTTATTTTCCTGCTTGCTTGTTTGTTTGTTTGTTAAAAAGCCTGGATGGAACATAACTTTCTCAATCTAAAACTAAATATTTGTTAATCTGCACTCAAATTATATTAATAAATGTAATAACTTTAAGCTTACTGTGGACAAGAGGCTACTTAACCCGTTCTGTTTAGGTGTGGAAATTAGATGTATCTCTGGAATATTGCATATCAGACACTTTCATTCAAGGCCTGATGCAAAAAGGCTGACTCATTGCCTACAATTAGGCTTGAATATTGTAATTCACTGTTTGCATGTCTTCCAGCAAATTCTATTAAGAGGTTGCAATATACAGAAAATTCAGCTTCTTGTGTCTTAACTTCATGCCAACACATTATCTCTTTGCAATTCCAGCTACAGTGGCTCCCAAAATATTCTTCTTATTAATGTAATATTTTAACAATGCATAATTGTTATATAGGTAGGTCTTAAATGTAACAAAGAAAATTATTTTAAAAAGAAGAAAAAGAGGGGAGGGAAAAACAAGGAATACTTTAAGATGAAAATTACTCCCAAAAATGACCTTGATAAAAAGCTTGACAGTGAATAATGAAATTGGACTTGGATTACCTTCCACACATTGAAGCGTTCTTCAAATTGTCACTTCTCAATGAGGCATATACTGCTTACCTTTACACAAAAAACACCCAGATGATTCACTACAAAAAATATTGTGCCTGCACAGTACGTCAGACTTTTTCTTCTTTTCAATCTTTTTTTTTTTAACAAATGAGGACAAACGATTGCTATCTATCAGCATGGAGGAAAAACACATCAAGTTCTAGCCTACTGGTACCTGTATGGCCTGTTTATGAGTTTAAATCCATTAAAAATATTGAAAGCTGCCGCGGGACGCAACATCATTTGCAAAAAGGGCAAAATGATCCTGCAAGAGTGATGATGGTTTCTTAACCGGCTCTCCTTTCAAAAGCTGTTTGTATGTGCAGATGAGTGTATTCTGGGCCGATATTACACTGGAGTTAATTTCTGGCATGGAGATTATGTAAATGACAATGATGTGACCTTTAGCATAACAAACAGGGCAGACAGAGCACAAGTTTCATACATCACTCCCGCGCGGGGCATTTTAGAGACAACTCGCAGTCATTTATAACCTTTTCCTGCGGATTAATGCAGTTACAGTCCGTGTGAACACATCTCTCTTTGTGCCTTTTTCATTAATGCCTGCGATTGCCACAGCTCAAATTGCTCTGTATCGCTGAGATTATTTCATATGATTTGCATAAGCCATGTGTTTATGAAAACTGAATGGATGAAGTGAGTATTTGTCATGCAGACGGAGGGCAAGCTCAGGCCTCTCCGTCAAAAGTATACTGGCAGTTGCGTGGATGCTTGGAGTCTCAAATTAAACTGAGAGAGAGGGAATCGGAGCGACTGTGTTTGATTAAGGTGGCAATGTCTATGCAGAGCAGGGGAAATCATCTGGGGTACTGTTGACTCTGGGCACCGTATGCTAATGCCTCTTCTAAAGGTAGACATGAGGTCAAGAGCGGCACACGATAATGACATCGCTGACAGAGCATCTGTGCTACATGTTAAAGCAGAACAAATGGCTGTTCACCGCATTTTACTGGTTTGTATCTACAAATGCATTGCTTAGTATGTGGTCATTTCATTTGCATTACATCCATTCATCAAGGCTCTTTCCATAATACTTTTGAGGAGTGATGAACTGTTTATCAAACTGTAATCTATGCACTGAGCTGAAAAAGTATGATTGTAAGGTCTGTAATACTTATGGTTTAATTTATTAACATGTTAATTATAATCTTTCATTTTACTCAAGGTCACACAAAATAAGTGAATGAATAAATTTCTAAATAAATTCTTTAACACCGTGACTTCAATTTAAGATGTCACTGACAATCAAAAGAATGTTGTTTTTCCACAAAAATAATTGTTTTGATGTTTCTTAAGCAGAAAATCTGCATTTTACATTTGTAAAGGATCATGTGGAAAAAAGACTAAAGTAATGGAAAAATTCTGATTTAAATCACAAATACATTTTTATTTTAAATAAAAATATTGTATTTATCAAATAAATGCAACCCTGATGAGCAGAGGAGAACTAAACCAACATTGTATAAATATATACACTCACCGGCAGCTTTATTAGGTAGACCTTACTAGTACCTAGGTTGGACCCCCTTTTGCCTTCAGAACTGCCTTAATCCTTCGTGGTATAAATTTAACAAGGTACTGGAAATATTCCTCAGAGATTTTGGTCCATATTGACATGATAGCATCACGCAGTTGCTGCAGATTTGTCGGCTGCACATCCATGATGCGAATCTCCCGTACCACCACATCCCAAATGTGTGCTCTATTGGATTGAGATCTGGTGACTGTGGAGGCCATTTGAGTACAGTGAACTCATTGTCACGTTCAAGAAAACACTCTGAGATGAATTGTGCTTTATGACATGGCGCGTTATCCTGCTGGAAGTAGCCATCAGAAGATGGGTACACTGTGGTCATAAAGGGATGGACATGGTCAGCAACAATACTCAAGTAGGCTGTGGCGTTGACACGATGCTCAATTGGTACTAATGGGCCTAAAGTGTGCCAAGAAAATATCAACCACACCATTACACCACCACCACCAGCTTGAACCGTTGATACAGGGCAGGATGGATCCATGCTTTCATGGTGTTGATACCAAATTCTGACCCTACCATCCGAATGTTGCAGCAGAAACCGAGACTCATCAGACCAGGCAACGTTTTTCCTATCTTCTATTGTCCAATTTTGGTTAGCCTGTGTGATTTGTATCCTCAGTTTCCTGTTCCTGTTGACAGGAGTGGCACCCGGTGTGGTCTTCTGCTGCTGTAGCCCATCCGCCTTAAGGTTGTACATGCTGTGCGTTCAGAGATGCTCTTCTTCATACCTCGGTTGTAACAAGTGGTTATTTGTGTTACTGTTGCATTTTTATCAGCTGGAACCAGTCTGGCCATTCTCCTCTGACCTCTAGCATCAACCAGGCATTTGTGCCCACAGAACTGCCGCTTACTGGATATTTTCTCTTTTTAGGACCATTCTCTGTAAACCCTAGAGATGGTTGTGCGTGAAAATCCCAGTAGATCAGCAGTTTCTGAAATACTCAGACCAGCCCGTCTGGCACCAACAACCATGCCACGTTCAAAGTCACTTAAATCACCTTTCTTCCCCATTCTGATGCTCGGTTTGAACTGCAGCAGATCGTCTTGACCATGTCTACATGCATCGAGTTGCTGCCATGTGATTGGCTGATTAGAAATTTGCGTTAACGAGCATTTGGACAGGTGTACCTAATAAAGTGGCCGGTGAGTGTAGATATCCAGAAGACAGGATATATTGTATTTTTTGTTTAAAAAAAAAAACTGCTTGATTTTATGTTTTTCGTTTTACTTGTTTTTATGTTTTAGATATGTTTTTGCTTTATCATTGTAATCTGAACCACAGAAAGGGGCCAGAGAGCTGAGAACTTGACCAATCTGGAACCTCGTGCTGCATTACAAAAAACACAAAGAGCTGCGGCAAGTAGAAAGCTGCAAAAACTATGGAATGAAATGGCGCCAGTAATTTTGCAAATGTGTATTGGAGAAAAAACATTTATTTCATGATGAGATTTTCTCCCCAATTAAAGTGGTTTCATTTTAATGAAAGGTTGGATGGTTGTGATTTTTTTCTTTTGATTAAATATATAAAAAAGGAATCTTATCTTGTTTCCTGTTCTTGTATCCATCTATCCATCCATCCATCTATATATTTTTAGTATTTTTTATTATTCTTTTCCTCTTCAAATTTTGACTAGTTTGACTTATTTGTTATTATTGTTTATTATCCGCTTTTGTATTCCATTTGGACTAAAACCCATGTGTAAACTCATCCTGTTAATATTGAATAAACATGTCACACAAAAAAGGAAAACTAAGCAGATGTATCTATTTTCACAGCCTTTGCTAATATAATATATAGTATTCGCAAGTCAAAAGTTTGGGGTCAGAAAAAAGCTTCTGGAAAAAGCATTTTCCTTTCACAAAGGCTACCTTTTTTTAAATTAAACAATTCCTTTATTTTATTTACTTAATGTCCTCTCTTACGCTTAACTGAGGTATACTTTTTATCAAAAACTAAAAAATAGCAAAAAATAAGTAATATAGTCAAATATCACATTTGAAAACATATTTTCTATTTTAATAAATTTGAAGTTAAATTAATATCCTAATTTTAAAAAGTGTAAAGAAAGAAAGGATAAAAAGGCAATGTAGGGAAGGGAAAAGGAGGGAAAAACAGAGGGTGAAAGTCAAAGGAGAGAAAAAAAGAAAGTGAGGGAGAAATATGGGTGCGATGTGTAACGGATGCGGCATCGTGCTCTAGGGCAGGAGTGAACATTTTATGTGTCCCTCTTTTTTTGCTTTCGCTGCAAAAGCAAACTGCTGGGTCACAAAGATAAAGGAGATTTTTTTGGTAAATGGCGAAAGTGTTGAAATAAATGACCCGACTGAAGCTGCGTGTAATTACTGTGGCCCAGAGAGTAACAATCTATCACAGCGGTGAGAGGGGTGACAGAGTGCTAAGGGGTTAGTCAAAGGAGATAGCCTCTGACTAACTACTGGACCCCAGCAATCGATACTTTCCTGATGTTCTTTCCTGGGAGAGAGTGAGACGGGGGGAGAAAAGGCCTTAAAAACTTCCCAAATGGCTTTTCATTCAAATATTGATCAGGGCCTCTTCTCGTGACCTTGCTCTGTCATGGCAGTATACTTTCTTAAGGGCATATGAAACTCATAAATCTGAGTTGCTACAGAGGAGAAGTGTGTGTGTGGTGTTGTGTGTAATGGCTCTTGCTGCAGCAGAGGCCCATTTGCTACTTTATGTAGGGGCATTCCATTATAAGGCCTCCTCAGAGAGAAGAGGATGATGGGAAGGACTGAGGGACAGATAAGAGCATCACTCTGGATCAACAGCCAACCTTTCTGGACTACAGGTGAAAATAAAATGTAATGTGCAAAAGGAGAGGGAATACATAAGAGCATATTGTTTCATTAATTTTGGTTAAGATTTTTTTCTCCCCTGAATTTTTATGCTCTTCAAATCAGTTTTCTTATTGAAAGAGCATCAAAAAAAATGACTGAATGTGAAGTAGTTTTGTCCGAGACTGAATAGAAGATTAATTTGAGTTAAAACCGCTTTCTTTGTTGAAAATGGAAGGAATGGAACTACCAGGACTTTGAAAGAATATTTAGGCAAAGCAAAATTAATAAAAAAATATATATAATAATAATAATAATAATAATAGAGTTTCTTTACAATGGCCAGAAATAATGCATATTGTATAGTTCATCGAAATTCTGCAACACATATAAAATGGCAGCATATTTAAAAAGTTCTAAAGACAAATATAATGAGCTCAGTAATAATTTGCTATGCTCCAGACTGTTAAAAATGCACTCGGGACCATTGGCTGAGGCTGTGGATTATAGGTAAGAGTGTATGATATCCACAATCTGCTTTTATCGTAGTATCATGGCACCGTTCTCATTGTATCCACTGAAATTCTGGTGTCTCTTTCCCAATGCACTGTACAACGCGACACCAAATATTAACTAGATTAACAAATAATAATCCTGCAGTAGAGTGAAGTACCGTAAATGTACTGTCACTTATTCATAATCATAAAAGTTATTTAATAGTTACATAATGACTAATTATTTGCATGTGATTGAAAGCTTTGCCAGTAAACAATTCATTTGCATGATCCGTGCACACTTTTTTCATAACTGAAGAGAACTAATTGCACACACACAATGCAAGGCTCAAACAGTCGCCTCATTAAAGGACTATGTTACTATGTTATTTCACTTCTAAAACGGTCAAAATCACACACAAGATTTACATATAAACGAACTTGGAAGTCTGTGGAGACCACTGACTACCACTGATTCAATTTCTTATATGCTACAGATAAGTGCACCTACAGTACCTGACAAATAAACAACTATAATGTGTATTTGTAATGTGAATATTTGTTAGGTTTTTCGTTTTAGCTTTGTCATTAAAAAATATACAACAACAATGTTTATCTTTGCCCAAATTGGCCTAGGTAAGGGTCTATTCTTTTTTAATTTATATACTGTACCTGTTGCCTTGTAAAGCTGTGTGTTCAAAATAAGAAAATTTGTTTGGCTGCTGAGACATCTTGCAGAATAATAAAACCAACATCATGAATTGAGATTTTCCTGTAGAAAACATAATGATAAGGTATTTTTGCCATATCGTCTATCAAAACAATGTTTAGTTTGTTGCCAGACAAATTGTTTTGCTGCGTACTTCCTAGAAAACTTTGTCATATGGTTTTTTTATTGTAAGAATTTAGGTGGTACTGTATGTATGTATGTGTATGTATGTATGTATGTATGCATGTATGTATATCAATCAAAATGAAAATAAAGAGTAAAAAATATATATTTGTTTTGCTGCATAAAATCTGTTTATTTATTTTATGAATGATCACAGATCATGGCTAAAAAAAAAATTTATTTCAGCTAAAAACATACTGTTTTATTGAAGAACAAAGCCACCCATATCTTAAATGAAGAGCAAATTTTGACTAGCTAGACGTGCACAAGGCATCAAATAGCCTGGACAAACATGGAAATATCTGGTCTAGGAATCAAACTCATTAGCGGTAAAATGTCTTTTCAGCAGTACTACTTCATTTGCGGTGGAACACTTGATGTGACTGCTGAACTCTGGGAGTTCTGGAGTATGTGGAGTCTGTCATGCTAACATATGGACAACATCAGCGCTACGGGAGCCGTTAATATGTCCTTCTTTGACACTTTGTTACTATTTCTTACAGTCTGGGCCACTGTTGTGTATATACAGTCAGAGCTAAATGTTTTCATTAGGACATATTTTAATCCATTTCCATAACGCAAAGGAGGAGAGCTGCAAGAAGCCATTTTCGCATCATTTATGTGATATATCCCGAGGAATGTTCAGCTGTCAAATCTTTACATGCTCTCTGGAGATTTACAGACTGTCTGGGAATACATTGTCAAAATGGGGTTAGAAAACTCTATTCGTGAAAAACATATATGTGATGAGAGTCGCCCGCAGATGATAGATACTCTACAATGCTAATCCATGTTTACAGCTAATGTCTGAAGTAAGAGCTTGTATGTCTAGGTGTATCACGCTGGTTTTGTTTGAAAGGGATTCCTTGGAAGAAAGACTAATTCGTTTTTTGGATAAGAAGGGAGAAATAGAGTGAAACAGCTGCTCTCTCTCTATCTGGCCCACAGTCGTGTGGGATGTTTGTACATGGTTTCTCAAGTGTTTATAGCCAAACCGAGCCATTAATGGTACTTGTTAAACAGCTTATGAAGAAATGTAAATAAAAGCAGGACATGTATATGTTATGACATACTGTAATCTGTTAAGTATTTTACCTTATCACTGCCAGGACCATGCAGGCCAAGTTGATAAAATCATTTATAGTTTGTCATGAGGAGCCTCTCTAGATGATTTAATAATTTAATTAAAGATTTAGACTTTTTTTTTTTATCTTGGTACTCTGAATTCCTGTTGACTCATTTTCATTGCTTAAGGAATAGTAAGGAACCTAACATTAATACCATTGCAGGTAATGCCACATACAAGTGTGGTATACGCATTACACAATTTTAACCCAGTTTTCACGTTTCCATGTGGAGCAAGACATTTCATGAAACTATATATATATATTTTATATATATACATTTTTGGTGCGTGTCTCACTGGCGCATCTGTGACCAAGACAGCAAGTCTTTGTGATGTATCAAGAGCTATGGTATCCAGGCTAATGTCAGCATACCACCAAGAAGGACAAACCACATGAGAGGACATGAGAGGAAGCTGATGTCTGGGAACCACAGCTGCGCAACTTACTGCAGAATTAAATGTGCACTTCAACTGTCCTATTTCTACCAAAACTGTTCGTCAGGAGCTCCACAGGGTCAATATACATGGCCGGGCTGCTATAGCCAAACCTTTGGTCACTCGTGCCAATGCAAAACATTGGTTTCAATGGTGCCAGCAGTAAAAATCTTGTGCTGTGGACATGTATTCATGTTTAACATCCAGGAGAGTTACGGTGTGTTGAAGCCCCAAAGAAGCATACCACCCAGACTGTTGCATGCCCAGAGTAAAGCATAAGGGTGGATCAGTGATGCTTTGGGCTGCAATATCATGGCATTCCCTAAGCCCAATACTTGTGCTAGATTGGTGCATCACTGAAAAAGGACTACCAACCATTCTGGAGGACCATGTGCACCCAATGGTTCAAACATTGTATCCTGAAGGACCAATACACATAGCAAGACTGGTGACAGAGTGGTTTGATGAACATGAAAGTGAACATCTCCCTTGGCCAGCACAGTCACCAGATCTAAATATTATTGAGCCACTTTGCGGTGTTTTGGAAGAGCGAGTCAGGAAACGTTTTCCTCCACCAGCATCACGTAGTGACCTGGCCACTATTCTGCAAGAAGAATGGCTCAAAATCCCTCTGGTCACTGTGCAGAACTTATATCTGTCATTCCCAAAATAAATTGATGCTGTATTGGATGCAAAAGAAGGCACTACACCATACTAATGAATTATTGACTGACAAACAGACAGATCTCTGCTTTTTTTGTCTGTAATTGCAGCTGAAGAACAAAATGCATCTGAAGAGAAAGTGATGGTCAGATAAAGACCCTTGCAGCTGAAAATGAAACTAACAGCACTCAAGATCACTCTGCTCTGATGTACACACACACAGTGTAAAACTACAAAGAACCAGGGAATTTAGCATCCATTTCCTTCTTTGTATAGCTCTGGTAACATTAAGGAATAAACAAAGGAAGTAATACAACGTTACTGAGCATGATGAGAGGATAAGCACTGTAAACTACACTGCTTCTTTACTACAGCTGCATTAAGAATTCACTGGTAAAATGACTTCTAGAGGTCCCAATAAACCAGCAGAAATGCAGATGTAAAGCAGTTTCAAATGTTTATACTCTTAGCGGGTGGGACCAAACAGTGTGTCATGCATTATAGACGTATACCATAATAAGGAATATATATCATATGGGATGTACTCATTGTGCACTTGTAGCGTGACTGCAGTGTCCTACATCGGGACATTCTGCACTTCATCTAAAACTATTTTAAACACATGTCTGGTTATTGCATGATTACTATATATAAGCCCATTTAATGGCAACATGGAATATTTGCACTTTTAAAAAGTTTCATTTACATTACTGTTTTATTAATTTCATTGAATAAATATTTTTATTATTGCTGTTAAAAGAATTTCATTTTAAATTAGGGGATTTCAAATGAAAGAGAAAATTTCAATAAATCAAGACAATAATAAGATATGGCAATTAATCATTCTGAATAAACCAATGCTATACTATACAAATTTGGGGTCAGTGGGATTTTTTTAATGAACTGTGGCTATGGCTATGCACGGAAACCCATATTCGGAATTTTTCCTCTGCTTTAACCCATTCAAGTGAGTGAGTACTGTAAACACACACATACACACACACACTGTTAGGTGTCACAGCACAAGAATTCTTGTATTAAAATGTATAAATATATTTATATATTATTTGTAATACAATTTTGTCCTTTAATACGAACAGTCAGAACTGTACCTTTAAAAACTCAAGTACATGCACAGAACAACGTGGGTATTTATAGCAAATAAACAAATCTAAATATCCCGCTGGCTTTATGAGCCCCGTCGAGCGAGTTTTTACAACCTTATGGTTGGTCACACGCTCAGCAGAAAGGGCTGCGATTGGCTCTAACGCTCTGGTGCTGTTCACCGATGAGTGACACTGATAAACGGCAGCGGCGATCACAACTGACACATTATAGACGGTGACGCGGTGGAGAAAACTCGCTCTGCAGACACACTCCTGTCTGGATCCAGAAGTAACGCTATAACAGTCGAGAGGAGAGGAAAAGTCACGCCAGCAGGTCAAAGGGCCAGAGTGAGAGAGAGAAAAATGGAGTTTACTTTCTCCACAGCAGTGAAATAGGGGCTTCTGCTGTAACTTCAGTGTCAGTGAATGAACACATGTAGCGAATCGTGCAGAGTTTCTGCGTTTTTAAGTAGTTGCAGTGTTTTAATTACTTGCGCTTGCCTCCCTTGCCATAGTAAGCTACCGTGACATAGCGCATATGAGATAAATGACATCAGTACGTAATAACCGGTTATGATCTATTACTGAACCGGTACCAAATTGTCTGCATCTGCATCGCGGTGCACCGAAGAAACAATTAATTTTGACACCCCTACTAAACACAAGTATTCGTTTTTTTTAAAGACAATATTAATAAAAAAATCATACTGACCCCAAGTAAATCCTATAAAGACCTTAAAAGTAAACGTGTTGTGATTCAGCCTTCATCTGAAAACATCTGCATCTTCATCTTGAGGCATCTCAAGTTTTCTTGCTGCGATTAATTGATGTAGCTTTTATCATGGAATCTGATACAATGCCATACAAAAGTGCCAATAAAAAAATCTCTATATACTGTATATGTAGAGAGAGAGAGAGAGAGAGAGAGAGAGAGAGAGAGAGAGAGAGAGA
>CAIGQV010019068.1:2825513-2839517 GCA_903798115.1 Danio jaintianensis | reverse complement strand
GTCTGGAGCGCAGTACAGGTAGTTGCACAGTGTGTGTGTGTGTGTGTGTGTGTGTGTGTGTGTGTGTGTGTGTGTGTGTGTGTCTCTTTTCCTTTGTTTGCTGGAGTGCAAAGCCCCATGGACCTCTCTGACAATGCATCCACGAGCAGGAGAGGGAGGGAACATGTGAGGAATAAAAGCGGGAGAGAGAGAAAATCACCTAACACCTCAACTCTCCTGAGGACGGGGCTGCTGTAAGCTGGATATTAAGACACAAATTGCATTCAGGCGGGTCAGTAGGTGTCAGATGATATTAGATGCCTGCCATGAGCAAACAACAACTACCATCAGCCAGGGAGGAAAATAATATTTTCATTTTCAGCCTTTTATTGAATGGAAACTTTGGGGAATACGTCTTTATGGGGGGGAGGTAGCGGGCTTGCAAATTTAACACTCCCAACAAAAGAGTGTAATCATGGCAGCCGAGTGCCCTTTGAGGGATCTGATTTCATTTTCATGAAGGTGAAAAACAAGATTTAGCTCCATATGTGTTGTCTTCATTGGTGCTGTTTTCTTTTGTTATCTTAAATTGTGGAAGGGTGTCATTTCTAATGGTTTTACAGCAAAACAATATGACCAAATGGTAGTCTCTGAATATGATTATGGTACATTTCTATCTCGTGCACTAGAGGAGCAAAGGCCATAGTTTTACTGTAAGAATTATTTGACAAATGCTGTTTAATAAACTATCTGAACTTACTGAACAATTACATCATATAACATCATAGACAATAGGTTGAATTGATTATCAATTCATTGCTGTAGAACAACTTTCAAAATAAAACGTATCTGTGGTCCATATCTTTCATGCATACCTGTAATCATGATTTTCTTCTAACATTTAAAAACAATAAGAATGCATTTGTCAGCCCAATTAAAAACAAAAAAAACTACATTTGTTCCAAAATGCTGGCACCTTATATAATAAACTTATTTGATAAACATTGTGTAATTATTAGGGGTGTAACGGTACATTAGTTCATTAAAATAGCTGTCATGCCACCTTGCTACTGTAAACAGAAGCTCGCAACACTTGCCCCACCTGCGAGTTCTGATTGGTCGACTGCTTTGGAACTGACAATAGATGGAATTCTTTTTTTTTTCTTGACATAGCATCTAAACAATGTGGTGCTCGTGTGAATTGAATATGATTATTCAGTAGAGCCAGTCTCTATGTTTGAACCCTTCTGTGTTAAAGTGATTCAGTCCATTCCACCTTTACAAACCACAAAATGATCAAATATATACAAGCAGCTGCTAGTTGCATGTTGCATTGTGTGTCTGTGTGTATGTGTGTTTGTCCATTCTTTTATTTCCAGATGTTGTTCTCTCCTCTGTAGTTACCGACCCTCAGCTCTCCAGCATTTTTGCCCATGACCTTCTGGGTAATTGAGCAGAAGTATTGATGTAACAGCAGGGTCTGATTGTGATTTATTAAACACACTCTGAGACTGTGCCAGCGTCACCACGTGCCCATCGCATGCTATTACAAAAGTCATCAATAGCCCTGCTACATAAAGGCCTGTAATGGGGAGAGAGCCAAAAGAGAGAACAGAGCGCTCTGCCATTATATGACTGCAGAATACTAAGAGGAGAGAGAGAGAGAGAGAGAGAGAGAGAGAGAGAGAGAGAGAGAGAGCGAGCGAGCACAAAATCTTGATACAAAAAAGCGCAGACAGGTCTCCAAATCTCCAGAGAACATATTTTGTTTGGAACACAGCAAAAGAAAGAGAGAAAAAAAAAAAGAAAAAAAAGAAATTGAACTACAGAGGCAATGAGTTTCTAGAGAAAAGCAATGCATGACGGCATCATTAAGGGATATTCAGTGTGTTTACAGAAATAAATAGAGCTCCTTATGTTTCCTTCAGTAATGGCCAGGTAACATTGACTGGCTTTCATCCCATTCCAACAGCAATGCATCATACGCAGAAACCGAAGCAATAAGACGTAACCCAGCCTCAGAATCATGACTTTAGGCCTCCATTAGAGCCCATAATGGGCTGAAATGTAGGTTTAGCCTATCGCAAAAGTAATAATATAAGGTCTAATGATTACAGATGATTTGGTATGGGGGTACAGTAGGATGCCAGTGTACTGTAAGACAGGGGTGAACCGAGCTGAACTGTGCTTGGAAAGATGACAATATACTTATATTAATATTAACCATGAATTTAAAATAGAAACATATTAATATAATTAATAGATGATAATTTTATGAGTAATCCAGTTGAAGAATTGTTTTGGTTGGCATTCCAGGATAGTTGTTGGTGGATTTGTTCACCCCAAAATGAAGATTCTTCCACCACTAACTGACCCTCGTGTCGTTATAAACCTATACAAATATTTCCATCTTCAGAACACTAATTTTAATTAAATCTGAAAGACTTGTTTCAGTTCAGCAATAATGAAGCTGATTGGTTGTCACATATCAAGAAAGCATGCTTGAGCTACAGTGATTAAATATCAATGATGAAAAAAAAGTTTATATGAGAATAAAGTATTTGTCTGACTTAAATATAAAGTGTATACGTATAATATAAATATAAGAACTGAATTAAAATGGATGCATTTTTTGATCGCCTTACTAATGTTTGGAAGCATCATAATTTTAGGTTGAGTAGAACAGAAATCCAATTTGCTAAATTTGTTATGGGTATGCAATTATATGAGGTTAATTAATTCTATCATTTTCATTTTGGTGAGAGCTAACCCTTTAACACTGATTTCTACCTATCTCAAAAACAGACAGGGAAAAAAATAAAATAAATTGCTGTTGTTGGATTTGCAACAAGATCGGGTGTTAAATTCTTTATTTTAATACAATTTTGTACCTTTTTTTTTTCAATACTTAGAGTCATATTTCGAGTATGATGAATTGGTCAACCAAGAGATACCACAAAACCCCAAAAAAAGTTAAAAATTTCGTTATTAATGTATCTCTACAGATACCATGAAAATACTGATGTTATGAATTATTTTACAATAATAGTTTAGTAAAAATTAAAGATTATTATGGTCCTAGTGCTGACCAAAAATAGCAGACACTGATTCTAAATCGTTGGTTTCACCACAAGTTCAAATTTGAAAGTAAAGGCAAAGGCCAAGCCGAAGTGAAAAAGCTAGCGGCGGCAACAACAACAACAACAACAAAAAAAGAGTGTGTTGTTGCCTCACGGCAGCATCTGGTCCCATCTGGACAAAAACGCTGCACTCAAACCAAACGGCCAACAGCAGACTGAAACTAGAATGTGCGTTCTGTGCCTGCATGAGAGGATGCATTTATCCATACCTGCAGGTGGCAGTAGTCTGTATTGTCATTCCACTGTAGAAAACCAGAACTTTTGTTTGTTGCACACATACAAGTCATAAAGCAGCATTTACATACCATTTTCACTATATTTTTTCGATCACCACATGGGGATTCGCATGTGCAAATATGTCTGATTATCTGAAAATAAATATAGTTTGCTAATATTTCAGAAATGCAACAAGGTGACAATTGACTTCTTTGTGTTCCCTCCTTCTTAGATTCATCGTTTGTTTGGTTTTGTCACTTCAGTTTTTGTCCTCAAGCTCTGATTAGTAGCTGAACAGCCAATCAGAGCACTCTCTGCCTCTGACTACATGCTGAATCGATGTGAGGCAACATGTGGAACACACACAAACAAACTAGCCCAATGGACGATCACAGATGTGGCCCAATGGCTAACCGTCGGCTTAGTGTGTCACAGCCCTAAGTCAACTTGGAAACAAGTCCTGCTAGCCAGTGTGATCAAATATTTTAATGAAAAAAAAAAAAAAAAAAAGTCATTAGAACTTCGATTGTTGGTCCCTTCATAATTCAGTGATCAGCATGCTTGGTCATAACAAGCTATGGAAAATAAAAATAAATAAAACACCAGACATTTGTCTTCAAACCAAAAGTCAGGCTAGATTAGTCTAGCTTTATATACTTGGGGAATTTCAATTGTAGAGAACTGTTAGTAGAACATTTGGTGCATTTAAACTGTAAAAATGAAGTTGTACCTGAAAGCTGAGCTGCCCCAGGCACCATGTTTGTCTGTGAGGATGTTTACAATCTTCTGGATGAGCTGCGTGGACGTCACATGATCCCGGTACTTGGCGGCCCTGATCAGGTGATCGCACATCTTCTCCTCATCCCGTTTCTCAGCTGAATACTGAGCACAATGAGACTGCAGACAGAAGAATACAGCAACACTTAATCATCACAATATCATATGCATTAATTCATAACATGTATATTATAACACGCCACAAGTTACTTCGAGGCACAAGTCTGTTCCTGTGCTACTTTCACCTAAGAAGAATGCTGTCCATCAGACCAGGTGTACAAAACGAAGCATACTACATCATTAGTGTGTGTTGACACCTGAGCTTGTGTGTGTGCGTGCGTGTGTACCAAATCCATACACACAGGAAACAAATGGAACTCTGGGTCATTTCCAGCCCATTGTCATAGTGATTAATAACAGTGGACATGTATTTGCTAATGCCTTTGGGCTACACTAAAAAATGTAGAAACTACCCATAATGCACAAAGAGACATTTTTCTTTGTCAGAATTTGTTATCAGAAAAGCCTTTGAACACCTCACACTGCAAATATCCCTTTGCTAGAACTTAAATTACGTTTTATCTGTCGGTACCAAAATAGACGAGTCAACGAATAAGCAGTTCTTTGTGAAAATCAGTGTCCCAATCAGAATCAATAGATCAAGAGCTGAGCTACAAAGCTGGGACGAATTCAACCCAGAATAAACGAAAACCGTGCACAAAGCACAAAACAACACGGCTTGACTTATCTGAGTCTGATGCAACGTCTGGCAAACAGCAATCAAGCGGAAAGGTTACAGCAACCACTAAAGCTTGTTTTAATGTAATTCCCTCTGCTTCATCCATTGCGTGTTATGGCCCTAAATTAAATTAGCCTTGGACAGCACCCGCCTCAGACAACAAATACAGTAAAAGCAGTGGTCTGGTGTGCAGTGGCAGCAAACGAAGAAGCCTGCCTCTGTAAAGTTAGCGGTAAACGCTCCAAAGTGCCTTCTAATGGGCCCTCCTCTCCAATTTGAGGATCGACTCTTCATGTATGACAGAAAATCCATAGAGATAAATCACATTAGGGGGGCTTCCCTCTCGTAATTATCAATCTGTGTCTCATTTTGCTGTTCTTAACTCTGCAGTGACCTTAAAGGCACGAGAAGAGGACAGAGGAATAAAAGAGAGATTAAAAGGTAAAGGGTGAATGTTCAAATGTGAACCTATTTGGATGTCTGGAGTAACAAAAGAGTGGGAATAAAAGAACGGAAATAAAGACGGCGATTTGTCTCTGTTCAGCACAGAAGGTCACGTCTGCAGTGTAACATTCATTTTGACGAGAGAAGAGAGGCAAAAACAAGAAAGAGTTTAAACATGTTTTGACCACAGTACTAGATGCACACAGATAATGATTTTTTTTATTATTTTATGATACCATCCTAATAATTGAATCTCCTAAGGAATGGAATTTGAAAAGTTTGAAAAAGGTGCTTTCTGAACCTTATCAGAAAAGCTTGAGAAACAAAAAGAGCATTCATCCATATTTTTTCATTATTCCCTTCTCAGAGTGATTAACACATTATTAATTAGCTGTCATGAGTTCAAACACTTTGGCATAAACAGGCACTTTATCAACTAGTGTCAACGGCACCAAATCCCTGAGCTCCATAATGGGCTTGGTAATTTTCATGAACTTCCTGACAAATGGCTTCCTTGCAGCTGAGCATACAAGCTGAATTATAGGAAACATTCAGGTGAAAAGCATAGCAGTGACATTATCATCACGTTTAGGGCTGTTATTCTGTAGTGACATCATAGGGCTTTTGGAAAGCCTACGAGGTGAACTTAATTCAAAGGGTCTCGCACATGTTTGGCAGTCCGCTGAAAGAGGAACCACAATCTCCAGTCACAGCGCAGTTGAAGTTAAAGCCATAGAGGCTGAAACAAAATCATGAAAGCGATGTGTTTATGACTTCAGACAGAGTAATCATCCACATCTACAAATGTTGTGTTCTGCGGAACTGAATCGGACAGGGTCAGCACTCATTTCCTTCAATGGACTACACCCATGACAAACCATTAGAGCCATATTACTATCAAAACTTTAACGGTATCGTCCACAGTAGTCTAAAACTATTTAGTCAGCATTAGAAAAAATGTCCAAGTAAACCTGCATATGTTCCTATTTTTCAGTTTCACAAAAGAAACTGTATTTTAATATTATATTTAAACTGTAATTATTCCATACAGCAAACATTACCATCATTAAAGGTTTATTTTTTATTAACTAATTATTTTATACACATACAAACATATCACTTTACTGTAACAGGTCAGGTTATCTGCTGGGAAGCTTTAAGAAAGGCTTTATTCATGCTTCATTTATTTATAAGTCAACCCCAGTTAGGGTGTTTTACAAATGTTATTTACATTACTTCATATTTTAAATCATTACAAATATAATTATCATTGGAAGCTCAGCTACTTGTATACATTTAATCACAAAATCATCAAAACAAATTTAAACAATTTGTATTATACTTATTAACTGCTCCTACTAGTTATAGGCTGGAGTGAAATTTTGTCTAAAGAAATATTTTCTGCATGTTTCATTTTAGAAAAGCCGTAGATGTCAATAAATGAGCAATGTCTTTACAAATAGGATAGTGGCCTTCTTGTGAGAAAAGAACTTTGGTTTATGAATGTAAAGTTGCCTTATCTTACAAGAAAACTAAATTATTTTACATATTGTTAGAAAAGTGGCTAATTCATACAAATTTAATTTGTATGAAAACGTATACGATTTGTAAAAGAAGGTATGCCACGAAAACCCATCCCTAAACCCAACCGTCACTTAGGGATGAGCAAATTGTACTAAAAAGTACGATTTTCAAACGATTTAGCCACTAAATCTACTAAGTTATGAATTGTTGTGACATCGCGTTGTTTGCAACCCATGTCAATATTATTCACTATTTTTCTTTTCGGCTTAGTCCCTTTATTAATCAGGGGTCGCCACAGTGGAATGAACCGCCAACTTATCCAGCATATGTTTTATGCAGCGGATGCCCTTCCAGCTGCAACCCAGTACTGGGAAACACCCATACACTCCTATTCACACACATACTCTACGGACAATTTAGCCTACCCAATTCACCTATAGCGCATGTCTTTGGACTGTGGGGGAAACCGGAGCACCCGGAGGAAACCCACGCCAACACGGGGAGAACATGCAAACTCCACACAGAAATGCCAACTGACCCAGCCGAGGCTCGAACCAGTGACCTTCTTGCTGTAAGGCGACAGCGCTACCCATTGCGCTGTCAATATTATTAGCCAGTGAAAAAAAGATATAATTTAACTAAGCTCTGAAAATGTAGATTTTAGAGCTAACAAATACACTAATATTTCGATGACTGTGCAATTTATCAGGGTAAGCATATCCTCACATTCATAGGCGGCAGCGTTACCCTCTCCTCCCTAAACAGGGTAGCAAGGTTAAACAAAATAATCATCATCTGCCAGAGACCAGAACTCATTATGTGCATCAGCCCCTGTGTATTTGAGTTAGTTAGTGCAACATGACATGGCCAGGCGCGCATGTAAGTCTAAGCATTACATGCAAAGTGAAGGGTCTGCAGTGTTTCTCACAGAGCGAGTGAAAACAGCGGGGATCTTGTTAAACTGCTTGATTTGCACTCTGTTGACAGTGAAGTACACAGCACAGTCACTATCATCTTCCTCTCCTCGCCGGTCCCTCCCTCAGGGTTTCATTTACACCGGGAAACTGTCCTACTGATGCCTCTGTCCTTGCAGCATCTGAGCCAATGCAAATACAGTGCAATGGATATGCATGCGCCACTCCGAGAAACAAAACGAAAAACGAAGTAAAAAAAAAGCATATGCCATGTCATTCAGCCAATCAAATCCAAGAGATTTTCATTGCACTTGATCTTTTGACCCACTTTCTTTCTGAATTTGAAGTCACCGTTGTAGAAATTGTAGCCAAGGGAATTCAGACAAAAGCAAGCCCGGAAAGCGAAAAAGTGACAACCAAGAAAAATGACGGCTTAAAAGTACAATAGCGAACAAAAGTCACTGAATGACAAAGGCTGACAGGCACTTCAATTCTGGAGCGATACTGCTGTCAGCCGACGCCTCGGCGTATTGATTTTCCTCCATCTCTTGTTCCCTCGGCGATAGATGGAGCAGCAATCCAGTGTAAAGCAACTAGAGAGAGAGAGAGAATATGCTACCACCCCCATTTCTAGAGTCAGGGTGACCATCAAGGTTAACACAGGTGCAACAACTTATCAAAGTATCTCTGGCTTCTCTCTTCCCCTTTTCTCCCTCCTTCATTTTGTGCTTTTAATGGACTAGTCACAATGTGTAGATGGCAGATTCTTCATGTTTTCCCCTATCCCTTTTCCAAAAGAAAATGCATTTCTTTGGTTCCATTACTCTACACGGGCAGGTGACTCTGGCAACTTCAAGGTCACGGCGGGTGAAAAATAGTAGGAATTAACTGTCCTTTTGAGGTGAAAAATAGTCAAATGAAGGAGATGTGCGGCCGGTGAAAAATGAACATGTCTGCTGGCAGGCGACGAGGAGCAGGTGTGGATGAATGTGAATGCGGAATAATGTTTTTACTTCTAGTAAATAAAGGAAGCACTGAAACCAATGAGCAGCAGACTATGAATGGGGTGCCGCTGTGGGGAATGTGATAACACAGGTCAAATAAATAGTCTGAAAGGATATCTTCACAAGCAAGTACAAAATGTTTTTTTGATTATATAAATATAACAGGTTTAAAGAAGTGGATTAAATGGATTAGTGTGCTTGTGTGTCAACATGTTGATGTTAAATGTGTTGAACAATGTTCTTGTTCTCGCAGCGCAGCTCAGAAAGAAAGACTTGAATGAATGTTGAAAAAGAATTTTTTTTAAAAGGATCATTTTAATGAATGATCTTGTGTTCATCTTTGTTAATGGATCTTTGAATCGACCCAAAAAGTTGAAACATTCAGCAATAAAACAATTCTGTGCTGCTTAAAGATGTTCTGTTTTGATCGTTGATTGGAGCTATTGGCATTAACAAAAAAAGAGAAAAACTTTGACAACACTGTTTAAAAAATCATTTAAAAAAATATTAAGTATTAAATATAATGGTTACTATTAGTTAACTTAACTCATTCATTCATTTTCTATTCGGCTTAGTCCCTTTATTAATCTGGGGTCGCCACAGCGAAATGAACCGCCAACTTATCCAGCATATGTTTTACGCAGCAGATGCCCTTCCAGCTGCAACCCATCACTGGGAAACACCCATACACACTCTTTCACACACATTCACTACGGCCAATTTAGCTTATTCAATTCACCTATACTGCATGTCTTTGGACTGTGGGGGAAACTGGAGCACCCGGAGAAAACCCACGCCAACACAGGGAGAACATGCAAACTCCACACAGAAATGGCAACTGACCCAGCCAGGACTCAAACCAGCGACCTTCTTGCTGTGAGGCGATCGTGCTACACTGCGCCACCATGACGCCCCTAGTTTACTGAATCAGACACCCCCCTAACCCCACCTCCAACTTTGCTTCCTGTCTAAACACTGTCCTATCCTAATAAAGGCAAAACACCAAAGATAAAATACAAAGTAAGGATTGGGATTTTATTATTTTTTTATTTTTTTATCATGTTGATGCTTTCTTTTGGTCGGGCCACATTGTTTAACGAGGCTAAATCGGCTTTACATAAAAACTAAATATTTACTACAGTCTGTGCTGTTTTCATGAGTCTCTCACACAAGCCTAAACTTGTGACTGTTAATACAATATCAATTATCCAGTGTCATTTGCACTGAATACAATAAAATCTGAATCAATAACCATATATCGGCCAAAGATTCACAACAGTAACTTCATTGGCATTGGTTGCAATATAATTATTATTTTTTAAGTCATAAAAGTTCAAAAGACGCTGTTGCTCTAAACTAAACAGCCAAAGTCCAGATTTTTGGTCTCCATATGATGAGCTCTTTTTACTTACAAACTAGTTTATTTTATTTCAGCTAGTTTTCAATAAATGTAGCTTTAATTCAGTCTAGTTTTAGTTTTTAGGTTTTTAACCAACCAGTTTTAACCAATCATCTTCACCTTAGTCTTAGTTATCATTTATGAAAACAACCTTGGAGTGTAGTGGGAACTATAGGAACCAGAATGCTGTATTCAGAGTGTCGGGGATGAGATCCTGTATAATGACCTGCTGCACTGCCTTCACCTGGGGAATTAATTAAAGAAAGAAGAAGAAAGGACAGAATGAGAGAGAGAGAAAGAGCATCTACGTGTAAAGATCCCATTTACGGTGAAGCTAAATGATAGCTGCTGACTTATCAAAGGGCACAAGTGTAGCCTTACTGAGGCTCTAAGTACACATCATTTAGATTTGCTTTTGTTTGGCTAGTCAGAGGCTGGAGGATTAGTGAACATGCACACTGGAATAATACGAGGCCACGAGTCACATTTCGCAGTTGATGTCATTAACTCCTGGTCTCCTCTTACAGGAACACAGACACTAAACGCTAATGAAGTGGCCCATCACCTCTCTACACACACTTCAGTCAGAAGTCAACTCAATTACACTCCATCAATTCAAGATCAAGTGAAAGCTAAGAAAAAAAAACAAGAGCCAGAGAAAGACAGAACAATGACCTCGTTCTATCACATCCTCAAGATCTGGCCACATCCTCAAGATCTGGCCTCCACATTTCATTTCTAATAAAAAAAGCCTCTCATTAAAGAAGGAAGTCACTCTCTCTCTCTCTAAATCTGTCCTTTCTTTTCTTCCTTGCAGATATTGGCTGCCATCGTACAGTTGTTACCAGAAAAATCTTTTCTGTATTAGGGTTTCTATTAGAAAGAGAACACTAAAAGATAATTGGATTTCCAGCGGTTATCTCTGTGTCCGTCAGGACCCTGCTGTCCCTGTAATCTCACTCTCAAGGGGTAAAGATAACTCAATCCCAGAGTGGATGGATGAGTGTGTATGTGTGTGAAACACAGAGAGAAAGGAGGGGACTAGAGGAGTGTATAAAGGCATATGTTATCCAACGAAGTAATAAAAATGTGTTTAAATCACTGGTATCCACCATCATCTCTTCTGTTGGATTTGAACCCTGACAGGGAACAAACATAAATTTATTTTTATTTTCTAAATAATTCACTAACTATAGAATGCATTGGAACAAAGGCCATCTTCAATGCTGCCACCTTTCTCATAAGATCTATTTCTCACATTAACAATCCACCACTATAGTAGTCTGGGCTTGGCATACAAGCAACCTGTTATTCAATACGGTCCAATAGAATATAGTCTTCAAAAAAGTAGTTCTTAACATTTAACATTTACAATGTTGCAGTCTCGCCCAAATTCCATGAGAAAATGCAAATGTTAGAGCATTATGAACATTTTCTTGATAGGGTTCATTTTCTAAACAATGTCTGAGTTACAATTATTAACAGAGGATCTGTGATTTCATGTACTGCTTCAAACAAGACTGGGATTTATTAGGATGGACGTTTATATGTATTAGAAGTTTGTTTGCCTAACCCTAACTCATTAGATTCTAGGTTTCTGTGTTCATGTTTCTTGTGTGTAGTTCCTGTTTCCTCAGTTGCCTTTTTTACTAACATTCCTTGATTTATTTCCATACTTACTGACTGAGTTCACCTGTGCCTAGTTTAGGTTCTTGTTACACTGTTTATATAATGCCCAGTGTTAGTCTCTTGAGGAGTTATTTAATTATGTTTTTTTTTTTTTTTTGGTAAAACTGTTATGTCTGTTTTTTGCATCTTCTCTCATCTTCTTTGCTTAACTGCTGCTTCTCTGAAACAGAAAATATTACTTATATATTTAGTAGGGATACACCGTATTTCCAGCCTTTGAAAATTATCTGTCAAAAATTACTTTTTCTTTTTTTTTTGCCCAAAAGACAAAAAAAGGGCTTTGCTGGTTTCACTCTCCCACCAGCCGTAGTTACTGCATGGGGAGAAGTGGCTTTCACACTCGACGTGGAAAGTGCAGTGCTATGAAACCCATTCATTTCAATGACTTGTGCAAGAGCAAAAGAGCACACCATCAACAAGCTTGTGCACATACCACGGTCAAAGTTCAAAATAGCTCAATATTCTGCTCTTAGGATATTCCACCGATGTTGCCATACAAATCTTTGCATGAACCGCATATACTCACCAGAAAACCTGATCAAAAACTCTGATCAAATAAGGAAGTTGCTATGTAGTATACTTGTTCTTGCAGCGTGCAATAGCGTTGCTGTGCTGTCATGGCAATGCTAGTAAAATGACGCCCCTCGACTTCCTCACTGTTAATAAACTTTTACTGTCAATAAAATATGGTTATATTCTTGGCTTGGGTTATTTTTAATATCAGTATAATTTAAGTTTAGTTAAAGTTTAAAATGTTGTACAAAATTACTTTTTTAATAATAAGTACAATAAATAAATAAAATAACAAGCAATTATTACAAAGGAAAATTGGTTTTGGTTTTAGGCCAGGTGCATCTAGAATTTTAAGTTTCTGCCCAGACTTTTTATTTCGGTGGAACTAAAATGTATTTATGTAAATATTTATGCCTTTTGGCTAATAAATTAGCTTTAGTTGAAAAATGGAATAAATTAAGTTCAAAATATATGAGAAGCAATGTTTTCTACCCAGTCATGATTAGATTTCTTAGAGTACCCCTGAGTAACCAACAAAACTGAAAGTAATTTTCCTATTGTTATTATTCTTTCCCCATTGTTATTATTTTACTTTGTATGAGAAAAACACAGTATGTGAAACTTACCTCACTTTCACAAAGAAAACGACCCTTGTTCAAATATTGCAAAAGAGATGTAACCATTGATCACAGAACACTAATATGAGCATGTAGTCAAGGCTGCAGCCTTACACACAGCGATTCATGAATGAAATGATTTAAAGAACCAAAAACAAACTAAATTCCATTCTGGTTCTCATATGTCTCATATTTCATGTTGTTCCGTTAAACATCTAAATCCTGTGTAAACTGCTCTTCAGGATGGAGAGGCAGCGTGATCCCCCTGGGGGCATCTTTCACTGGCCTGTTATTTTTATTGTGGTTGTGCAAAATGAAACCGGTGGCTCAGAGAAGATGGCAAGAGCCGGAATGGAGGAAAATCAATACGGCAATATCAGTGCTGCACTTATCGGAGGCTCACTGCTTTTCAGGGGTCACAGAGGAGCAACTATATCTAAGTGAGGGGTTCAATACTAAGATGGATTATTGAGAAATCTGGCCTGTACAGAGGCATTTTGTGAGACATAAAACTCACTGATAAACTAAGATATTAATAAATAATTCAATTTTGACAACCACTACTCTTGATGTATCCAGTTTGGTTTTTCAATCAAATTTTTTTACACAGTTCATGGATTTTCCACCAACACACTGGCTATATAGGATGAACCTACAATTTGAGAAGCACAGACTTAAACGCATTTTATCAAAGTGTGATCCATAACCATCACATTAAACTGTGACCCAATAACCACGTCCTACTTCCCACTACAAATGACTGTACATGACACCAATCCAAGATTCCCAGCTATCTGTCTGTTCACCAGCGGTTTCTCTTATTAAAGTGGAGTTTGGGTCACTGGAGCGCCACAATGCATAGTTCTCGTCATGAAGCGCTTCAGATTTTAGACTCTGAGTGACAAAATATGGCATAATGAAACCTGACAGTGCAGGCTAGTGAATAACCCTGTTTCACAGAGAACAGCATTACGGGAGATTTCAAGCATTCAAGACTAGGAAGCCCACTGCTATGACTGTGTAACAGTTTTGCATATATATATATATAT
>CAIGQV010019068.1:2811764-2825413 GCA_903798115.1 Danio jaintianensis | reverse complement strand
TATATATATATATATATAATTAAACACGTGAGTATTCAGTGTGTATCAAATAATTTGTAATACAAAGCAATAGTGACACTTTACAAAAATAGCCGCTTTTCCACTATCACGCCAAACCAAACAGTAAGGTAAAGTTCTAGTTGTTCCAGTTGTTCCAGTAAAGTTCCAGTTGTTTTTCTACATGAGCCTGGAACTGTGGCACAATTACAAACTGTTCTCAGCCTAGAATTTTAGTCATGGTTGGACAACCGTGCTGGACTTGTAGAATGTATGTGCTCAAGACATTGGTACCCTGAATGACATTTTTCCATAGCAGGTTAGATGGAAGCTTGCTGTTTATTTGCAGTATTTATTTATTGTTATTCAACAGAGTAAATAAAAGAAAAAAGGAGTCCCAAAAACTAAAATATCTATCATCATCATCCATATTGCTGTTTACATTACACTTACACTACCAAGCCAACGACTGATGCATTTGATGCAACATTCCAAATAGTTCTGTTATTAGCACCACATTGAAAAATTAAACTCATTAAAATTACTGTGCTGACTGGCCAGATAAAATGAAATAGTTAATCAACAGAAGTTCAGTCTAATACTTGAAAAGTGGCTAATGTTGTACATACACCTGTGTGGTAACACTAATGTGAGATGCTATATTATTGGAACAGAAGTATCTTTTATTTGAGTTGATTCTATCCATTGTATTTATTTCTTTTTTTTTTATTAAAGTGATCTGAAACTTCATTAAAAATAAAATGAAACTAAAATGCCTAGAGATGGGCAGCATTTTCTAAATTGTTGATGTAATTTCCAGGGCAAGACATATCAAGAAGCTCCTCCCCATGTTTTAAAATCGACAATAATATTTCATTTAAACCATAGCTCGGCCAGTGCAGCTGAAATGCTATGTCTGTCTAACCGTTTCTACTCCTGAC
The DNA here is from genome assembly GCA_903798115.1 of Danio jaintianensis. Lineage (NCBI taxonomy): Eukaryota > Metazoa > Chordata > Actinopteri > Cypriniformes > Danionidae > Danio > Danio jaintianensis. The sequence continues at coordinate 2,824,475 of CAIGQV010019068.1, read as the reverse complement.
CACCTCCATATCACTTTAAAATACAGAATTCTGTGCAGAATTTAAAATTGGTTCAATATGTTTAGTGGTCTGTGCTGACTCACGCGTATGATCTGCTCTGTGCTATCGTATAATCAATATCTTATAATCCTCTGAGACATTGTTACTGTTTGGTTTTTTGAGTAATCTTGTATTTGCTTCTCACAGCTATTTATCTACTACTGTACATGCGTGGATCAGTGGTCTGGGCTGAACAGGCAATGATGTTTAAGTCATCAGCTTGATGACAGTACATAATATTTTACTAGACATTTTTTAAGACACTAGTATTCAGCTTAAAGTGCAATTTATTTTTGTTTTTGACCGGACATTACAGAGGCTTCTCCAAAAAGATAATAAGACGATGTACACGAGGCATCATTGTGGAAAAAAATATATTTCTCAGCTTTTATTTACATTTGAGAAAAAAAACTGCAAAATCTGACTATATATAAAAAATAACTTCAGTTTCTTAATTCAAAACTTCTTTAAACAAATAATTACCTATTTCACCTCAATTTATAAAATGGATATATTTAATGTAACGTCTCAGTGTATTTTTGTTAAGATTATTTTTACACTATATCCAACAAATATTCCTCATTTTGATCATTTAAGATTTGTTCCACATTTAGCAGAATATACAAGGCTATTTGTGAGAATAATACATTCTCCACTCTGCTGTGAGTGAGGCTGGAAAAGCAGAAAGAATCAGACCAGAGGGGCCAATTAGAGAGAAAAGGGAAAGCTAAGCACATCCCAGGAGTGCGGCCGTCTTCCATTGAGCGTCTGGGTGAATTTGGCCAATCCTGGGAATTTGGGGCAGCAGGAATGATGGAGAAGGGTGTTCCGAGGTTCCCTTTAAATGTCACTGTGAGGTAAAGAAGCTTGTTTAACCAGGATATATTCAGCCAATACTGCAAGCTCTTGTCTTTTCTACAGGGCACATGCCTACAGGATACTGTTCAAGATACTGTAGCAGAAGGATGTTACTGCTGGAATGGCTTTGTCATTAAATCAGCACAACCATATGAACACATGGTTACCAGCAGCATATATTATTCATGAACACACAAAAAAAAAATGTTTAATCTTAAATTTAGCAGAATTCAGCAGTGGGTTAATGCCACTCTGACTTGTGTACATGTGATGGGTTCAACCTAATGCTCACAACTAAAAAAAGAAAACTCTGTTCCTTCAGTGGCAAATACTGTGATTCGGTTTATTTGAGCTGAAAAGGATAAATGCAGGATCAGGTTAGAGACTTAGAACTTAGCAGTTTCCTGAAAACAACCAAAATAAGTGCATGACTCCAATCATATACATACCACTGCAAAACCCCTCAAACATGATACATAATTTCTTTCTCCGATTTTACATTTCCTTATAATCCTGTCCTTCAAATGTTTTCCTCTCATAGTCACAGTTCAGAGACCCTGCCTTGAACCTCTCTGAAAGCATACCGTTTTACAACAGGAGGGTGGGAGATGTTGAACAGAGCAGAGCAGAGCCCACTCCCCCTCTGCACTGTCACATCCTGCGCCAGTGCCAGACACAAGCAGAGGGAGGGATGGACGGGGATCCAGAGGAAGGTGCTGTATTCCTGTCACTGCTGAAATTCTCCCACAAAGGGAGCATAACAGGCAGAACATGAGTCCGAGGGGAATCATAAAGGGAAAAAAGAAGCAGGTAGACAGAAATGGAGAATGATGGAAGGAATGAGAAAGACTGCAGCGATAAAAGAGGTGATGTGTGTGCGTTTGGCGGGGCAGCGGTGCAGGAATGCCCCATGGCTGCGATTTAAGGAATAAATCAACTGCGCTGCTATGTTTTGGTAAGATACATGCCAAACGTAATCTCTGTAGCCAAAGCTTGAAACCTGCATATAAGTTGTGTTTGAAAAGAAAACATTTGTTCTCCCTCATGTTGGCAGCCTCTCAGTTCCGACAGACAAAACTGTCTCTTTTTTAATATCCTCACAGGGGCTTAACAATTTCATTAAATCTTACAACCACTTTTTTTTTTTTTTTGTAAATCAAGCCTGAAACAGAATACATCTGCATAAAGTGAAAGTGGCTTGTTTGTACAATATGTCAAGAAAATTTAGCTATTGCTTCACTCAGCTGTAGCAGAACTCCTCAAGATCCCAAAAAATGACTCGACTTGTGTTTTGTTTTGCTTTGCTTTTTTTTCTGTGTCAATGCAATCATTTGGGGCAGGACATATCGAGGGGATTTCTTTTTCTTATCATATAAATACACTACCATTCAAAGCTTTTGAGTTCAGTAAGTTAATTAGTATTTTTATTCCCCAAGATGCATTAAACTGATCAAAAATGTCAATAAAGACTTTTTAAAGTAAAGAATTCTTTGTTACAAAATGATTCTTTTTTAAATCAAGCTCTTTTTAACTTTTAGTATGATTTCTGAAGGATTGCACAACACTGAATGATGGATGCTGACAATTCAGCTTTTCCATTAAAGGAATAAATTACATTTGAATTTTCTTTAGATTTTATATATAGTATATGAGATATAATACTGTCTCACATACTGTATATTTGATCTTGGTATCATAAAAAAAATCTTACCCACCCCACAATGTGGAAGTGTTCATAGCCAATAGTTTGTGCCATAGCTGTAAACCATGATTTGCTAATTGCTAGTAAGAAGAAAGTATTACTATTCTGATGTTAGACACTAGCAAGTGGTCATTCTGTTTTTTTGAGATCATTTGTGAGAGTATTTACTGGGGTGTCTATTAATTCATTTCATTGGGTCTTTAACTATACTGCAAAGTTTTAAGAGTTTTATGAGTGTCATTGACTGCAGACTAGAAGTCATGTAGACTGTGAGGTGAGTGTGTTAGTATATGTGTGTGTGTGTGTGTGCGCGTGCGTGCATGTGTGTGTGTGTGTGTGTGTGTGTGTGTGTGTGTGTGTGTGTGTGTGTGTGTGTGTGTGTGTGTGTGTGTGTGTGCGTGCGTGCGTGCGTGCGTGCGTGCGTGCGTGCGTGCGTGCGTGCGTGCGTGTGTGAGTGAGTGAGTGTGCTCACCTCAAACTCGGCATGCTTTTGGATGTCCTCTGCTCTCTGGCGGCTCAGAATGAACTCGGCCTCATTAGCTACACGCACCAGATGGTCCTTCATGGTGTGGCTCAGCAGCCTGCATATCAAAAACACATTGAACTTTAAGATTTTATACTGTACCTGATGTCACATCATTCTGCCTAAACTATTTTCTATAATGAAAAAAGCTTTTAACTGAATATACAACATATAGCTGATTTCCAAATACAGGGTTTTATTCAGGTCTGGTTAATTATTTTTGGAAAACAAATAACGTGTATCTTTATGCATTTACATAAACCTTGAGAGCTTGCACTGACACTGAAAGTATGATACCAATCAGCTGACACTTATTTTCATATTATAACTGATAGTAAAAATATACAGTTGAAGTCAGAATTATGATTCCTGCTGAACTATTAGCCCCCTAGTATATTTTTTCCCCAATTTCTGTTTAATGGAAAGAAGATTTTTTTTCAACACATTTCTAAACATGATAGTTTTAATAACTCATTTCTAATAACTGATTTCTTTCATCTTTGCCTGGATGACAGCACATAATATTTTACTATATTTTTCAAGATATATTTCAATTCAAAGGCTTAACTAGGTTAATTAGGTTAACTCGGCAAGTTAGGGTAATTAGGCAAGTCATTGTATAACGATGGCTTGTTCTGTAAACAATCAAAAAACAATATTGCTTAAGGGGGCTAATAATATTGACCTTAAAATGGTTTAAAAAAAAAAATAAAAACTGCTTTTATTCTAGCCGAAATAAAACAAATAAGACTTTCTCCAGAAGAAAAAATATTATAGAAAATACTGTGAAAAATTCCTGAATCTGTTAAACATAATTTGGGAAAAAATTGAAAAGAAAAATTCACAGGAATGCTAATAATTTTTACTTCAACTGTATATTATATAAAAAAAAACTATGATAAATAGCTAAACACCGCAACAAAATAAGGCATGTAAATATTCAGTATACAAACATGTCCTAAGGATAACGAACATCCAATTTCAGCTAAATTAATAATAATAATAATAATACACTACAAACATACTATTAATAGTAGCAATAATAATCTGACAACACTGGACTTCCACTGTGTATCATTGAATGATGTGCATTAAACGGAAGAAACTGATCCATCCCATCAAAACTGAAAACATTTCTCAACTGTTTATCTGTGAAATCAATTTCACTGATTTAATAACACAGTTGTTAAGCCATGAAAGTGTCAACTGAATGCTAAACCAACTTAACTACGGTGCGTAAAAGAAGTAAAAGAAGAAAATCCTATATAGCATGGCATCTAAAAGCACCCCCGCTAAAACAACCAGCAATTGATTTGTAAACGATACACATCTAACAAGACACGCATGCAGAGGGTGCGGGGGTCAGTTTCACCCCAGCTCATGTTTCTACATATGTAAGAACAGCCATCCTTAGATAAATACACACACAAACGCACACACATACACAAACGCAGCTTCTTATCACAGGGCATCTGATGATTACAGGGGCTGATGGGAGATCAGACATATCCTGCTCTTACTGCTACTGTTTGTCAAGCCTCATTAAAGGCTGAAGCTGTTCTGTCCATCTCAGTGTCTTGTTTGTGAATCAGCAGCGCTTTATCTGTCCGTGTTGCCCTGGTTTAGCACAGACGGGGGAGGAACCTGATCTCCAAACAGCATATTTACACCCCGGGCAGATTTGTGAACAACACAAGCCGTGGCCTAATAAAACATTGCCTCCAGGGACAGAGAGGAGTCTCTCAGCAGGTCAGGAGGCTCAGGCCTCTGCAAAGTGGAAGAATAACAGGCAGAGGGTGGAGGGTTGAAACTGGAGCCCGGTGTGTCAGCGGTGGGCAGCGGGGGAGCGGACGTGCCAGGGACTCGCAGTGACCCTCTCCCACCCCTCTCACCCTGACTGCCATCAATAACACAGGCCGCTCTCTGTGACTGGCCTTCAGTCTGGAGCCCTTTCGCTTTCCTGTTCTTCTCTATCTGTTTTTACTTATGTCGTGATGGAAGTCTACAGAAAAATATGGTGATTGTACTATGGTAATAGTTGTGTGGTTGTGCTTGTTTAAATGATATTACTTTATAGACAGTGTCGCAAATTCATTGAAAATTACAGCATGTTAGGGCTGCTCGATCATGGAAGAGATTACGACTACGCAATAGTTTTAAATAGTCATGACTATAATAGAGACATCACAATTATTTAAAAAGATTATGAGTGGACATATGACCAAAATATTTTTGATTGATTGATTTAAAGATCATTTTTGCATATATTTCACCATTTAGTTGTGCACATTGAGCTAAAAGATGATGTCCCATGCTGGAAAAAAAAAAAAGTACTTCTTTCCACATGAAATGAGTTTTTGAGGAGGAGCAGGATATGACAGAATAATCAATTTATCTAAACCAAAATGTTTTCATTAGGGCTGCACGATACTGGGAAAAAATGCGATATTGTTGTTGCGATAATATTTCTTATTATATACCTAACTTAAAAAAACAAAACTATTTTATCAGCATTTAAAAAGAATAATAATTGATGTAATGATCCTACCAAAATTAACAGGCAACAGATATTTTTATGATCTAATTAAACCTATAAAAAAAAAAACAATTAGGCTTTAAAACACCACAAATGACTGAAAAACGTTTGATTCTTATTGACTGTTGTCATTTCCCTCTCTTGTCTCCCGTAATTAGTATTTATCTTCAGCTCTAAGTTTACCTAACAGAACCTACTGTATAGTATAGTAAAGGGCCCATCTGATTGGTCAGATTTGGATAAACATCCTATGCGATGTTTTTCTTGTATTTATTTGTTTTTTTTAACAAAAAGTTGCTTATGTATTTTAATATAACCGGAACAGATATTGCCATCAAAATCTAATTATCTGATATTTTAAAGGACTTTTTAAGAGATGCACTGTGGCCATGCTGCAAATGATGATCTTCAGGGACCCTCCATCTTATAATGTCCTTTTCTGTCCATGTCTCTCTGTCTGCATGTTGGCTGAACTGAAACAACAGGTAAATCAACTTGACTTTAAAAGCACTGTGTTTAATTTAAAATTGTCTTAATTGTGCTGTAGGAAAAAATTATAAAGTCAAACTGTATTTAATATACTCTTTTACCAACAGGATTACACTGATATTTCCCTGACTGACGTTGGTGTGTCAGACGTTGTTTCAACCCTGACCCTACTTTCCAAAAGAAAAGCGTATGTTTGTAACAGAGCTGTAAAAATGGCCAGCAGTGAAGGTGAAGGAGCCTCAGTGCATCACTGCATTCATTAGCATTTCTGAAGCGCTCATCAGCACAGCAGCATTCATTAACATGAATTTCCATTGCTAACACAGAAATGAGAGCCATCTGAAAGATCTAAGGGCTTGAAATTGAAGACAGACCCTACCATCCCAAAGGGAGTCTGGGTAAAAGAGTCCAACAGATGAGACATGAACCCATCTGAAAACGGCAAGATACGGGAAAGATTTCCCAAGAGGTGGGAAAGAAACTAAGACTCTGCTGCCCTCTCAGAATCACATGGGAAGCCACTGGAACAAGCCAAGTTATTGACAGACCCCATGAACTCCAGGTCACCCTGTTGATCCCCTTTCCACGTTACATTGATTTCCTCACAAACAGGACCTGTTCGTACACACGCAATTTGGTGTCGCAAGCTGGGAGATAATGAAGAGGCTGCTAACAAACGCTCTGAGAATGGGATTAGATAATTACCTGCCCTCGTTCACCAGCTCAATGAAGGCCAAACCTGCATTCTTCTGGATGGAATTCTGCCACTCCTGTCAAGAGAAATAAAAGACACTTAACACTCAGTTCAGCATTAGGTTATCAGGGCTGATTTTGTTTGTATATTGTCTCACTTATTACTATAAAAACATGAAATACTAATTAAATTATCTGAGAAGATAGAGAGTGGATTTTGATAGAGAAAGAGAACTAGTTTAAGGTAAAAAAAAAAAATTGGTTGTCAGTAAAAAATATTTGAATATACAGTTAAGTAGTAAACATTGTATAGATTGACATGAAAGACCATCTTTTATTATTATAAATTTGCTCAATAATTTAGTTTTAATACATTTCAAATTTTAGATCGTACTGTTTAAGACTAAAACTAAATTTGAGTAACTATACACAAACTTTGAACAAAGCACTAATTCAATGTGTCCTGTAAAATGACTAGAAAAATTGTTTATATTTTAGAAGAAATGACTGATACACAAGTTAAAAAACATGCTTCGGAAATATGTGAAAACAAATGCAATTTAGAAACCCTTGTCATTAGGTCACCATATGCTGTACTTCACAACTAAGTTTTTTTCATTCTTTGAATAGAATTTTGGAAATAACTTTGCAGCAACACACTGATAATGAAAACAATGAAAACAAACATTGTTTGGGTTTTGATGAATATGGTAAGCATATGATCATAGCAATATATATTTTATTTTATGTGGCACTTTATCGGCTTCTTGTCAACAGATGATCTAAATAAAATTGTCATGACCATTTGATTACAAAGTATATTTGAGACTGCAGACTACATACAGTTGAAGTCAAAATTATTAGCCCTCCCGTGAAATTTGTATTCTTTTTCAAATATTTCCCAAATGATTTTTAACAAAGCAAGGGAATTATCACAGTATTTCTTATTATCCACATCCTCAATGTATATCCACATTTTGGCTGTAATAAAACCATTTCTAAACATTTTTAAAACAATTTGTAAGGTCAATATTATTCAAGTCTTATATCTGGCTTTGCATCCCAAAATGACATTACAGTACAGATTAGTTCTTTTTGTAACACTGTCGAAACAGAAGCAGTCTCTATCATTATCAAACTCCTTTGAGAGAAAGAGATCACAAGGAGGCAAGACGGAAGCGAGCAAAACAGGCCTCTAACATGTTTATATGGTATCCTCAATGTCCAAGATTACATTTAACCAAGCACACCCCTCACAAACTTTAACAGTTCTCTCCCGGTTGTTGTAAAAGGTGTTAGTCTAAACAACTCCAGAAACCACAGCTTTCAGTGACGTTTAATACCATAGAAGCGAGAGCAAATCATTGACGTTTTTCACAGCTGCACCAACCTTTCAACACTTCCCTGTGATCGTCTCAAGAATAATAATAACAACCAGGTCATGAGTATGTACAAAGTCGCTGGTGTATTCTCAAGGGCTCTTTTCACAGAGAGACTGCATCACGGAGGCTGAAGCGTAACGCTCCAACCCTAATGTCTCATTTGTTTCAGCCAACAGAGAGTGCTTCTAGGTTGAGGTGCTATACAAGCAATAGTTTCATAATGATGATGATTTATATTTAATCCCCTGTCTGTTCTTAGGGTCGTAAATGAAAATAAAACAGGGAGAAAAGATGTGCTTATTAAGAAGGAAATATTTCATCATCCTCTGGGAAATGAAGCAAAGAAAGGCTAAAACCAAAGTAAACCAGAATTTAAATTGGCAACGAAAAAAAAGGTGTATTGTTTTTATGAGAATTCGTTAGGGATGGGTATCGTTAAGGTTTTAACGGTATTACTACTTTTATCGATACCACTTATCGGTTCGGTACTTTAACGGTTCTCTTATCGGCACTTTTTATAGTGTTTTTTGAAAACAAAAAACAAACTGAACAGAATTAACAACACTTTATTTTATTATTACGTTTTTAATGTAAAATAAAACGAAACCAATTATTGTAAAACAAATAAATAAACATTTTCCTGTAAAAGAATGTACAATGGTTTGAAGAAAAATAACTCTCAGTTCTTAACCATTCTTCTGGAGTTTTCCTTTACTGGCAGAAGTCTTTGAGTTGAAAAATGCAGTAAAATGATCAGATGGTGCTAATGTTTATGATTTTTCATTAACACATTCACATAAATGAGTTACCGGTGTTTGGGAGTTAACGTTGTTTTTATACAGTTTTGGAGCATATTGCAATGTAAAAATAAGCTGGGTTTTTTTATTTCTTAAGCATAGTTTATTATTAGGCTATTCATATGCTATATTTGTAAATACAGCTCATGTAAAAGCATTTTTAATGTTTAAGATTTATTTAGGCTACTGCAGAAAAAAAACAGTTTTCAAATAACCAAATGCATGTGTTTATTAAACTAATAATAGTATACTAATTTAGGTGATTGACTGCTAGCATACGGATGTGGATGAAGTATTGTTAGTAGCTAGGCAGTCGAAAACATTTAATTTGTCTTTCTGCAGTTAATGCACTTTTGAAAGATGCTTAGCCAGATTGCTTGCGTTTCCCCTTATACAAGAAAACAACTTGTTGCGGTTGTTGCAACGGGGATTGTCGGTGTCGGGAAATACAACCTATTTGGTTCACTCCGCAATTTTACAAGCTGTGTGTGTGCGCGAGTTTGTGTCGCGAGCTATGTGTGTGCGCTTAGCTGTGAAGGCTTTTATACTTGACGCGCTCGCCGGAAACACAAGCATTTCTCATGTGAGATTGCCAACTGTGCAGACGAATATCAAATATCGCAAATTAGAAAAGGCTGGTCAGTTAAATTATGCTACTGTAAGTAATGTTTATTCAGCAATAATTCTCCAGTACCGACAGCAGAACCATTAACGTCAGAGCTTATCGATACTTCGGTCTTTTATAATTTAGCACCGATACCGATAAAGTACCAAGTTTCGGTACGCATCCCTAGAATTCGTTCACTATTACTATTGAAGCGAAATCGAATAACAAACTGATGCCGTTTCAAATTACTTTTTTTTTTTTTAAAATAGGGCTGAAACAAAGAGAATTTTGAGTTCAATTGGGTACAACTTTTTGCTATAATTCCGTACAGTAGGTGTAGCTAAAAGCCTCTGCCTTCTTTAACACAGAATTGTTACATGTTTTTTTTTTGTGGTTTTTTTAACTGTTGCTTTATTATTGTGGTTATTTTTCTTGTGTGTTTACTGTGGAAAGCACACACCACATATTTATATATTTATTAGAATGGTGTATTGGCAACATTGTCTGTTGGGTTGTCCTCTAAAGCTACGTTAACACGGCAACAATGTGGCCTATAACTGAAAAGGTTTGAATTTGCGCTTGAATTCTTATTTTTTTTTTACATTTACATAACAACACAATCATGAAAATGGCAAACAGGCTGTGTTAATTATGTCAGGTCAGTAATTGGTGCTGTCACCTTGTCAGTAAACAGTAGCTTCAAAGATGTTGCTTACAGCTTGGCACTGGTGTATTAAATTATAATTAAATCCACACTTTGCTGGTGAAGCTCTTGGAAATACTTAAACGACAACAACACTACCACGTGCTCTGCCATTGTTGTGTTTCTTTTTTGCGCTTGTCTTTAATATACACCTCCCTAAACAGGTACTATGCATATGTATGATGTCATCATTTTCAAAAACCTGTTTTCGGGTGTGTAAACAGACATGACAATGGTGGCATTTTCTAAAAAAAAATCCACTTTATAACCCATTTCCTGATGTATGCATTCTCGAGAGAGTTTCAGAAAAACCTGGTATAGAAGAGAGCATTTTACAACTCAAAAAATACACTCTTTTACAGAAAGTGTATATTAAAAACTATGATTGCTTCATTTTTTTAATCCAGCATCAATTACACTTGTGTGTTCTTTTACACCATTCAACAGCTAAAGTTTAGCAGACGTCATTGCTGAGAGAAAGTGCACATATTCTAGGATGTTTTGTTAGGAGGAAACGCTTCTGCAGAGATCATAAAATAAAAGCATAGATACATTTGTGCTACAAAGATAAATGAATGTTCGATGGGTGAGGCAAAGGCATTATTCTTTAATTAAAGGAAGCAATGACCCCAATCAAAAAGCCTTAACGATCAGTGCTGAGCGTTGGGGACAAGGCTGACGGTTATTGGATTTCAACCAGTCATTCTGATAGGAGCCTGATACGGTTTTATGGTATCCAATGCTGTTTTCATTCTGACCTGATGAGAGGATACAGGCAGCCATTTGTGACCTTTCAACTCTGACCCTGACCTAAGAGAGGTGCTTCTACAGCCCAGTCACCTTTTACCCCAGCTCTGTCGTTACCGCGGCCATTCACGCCGATCTATTCGTGTCACCAAGGCCAGAATTGACTTTTATCAGCTACACAAGCAGCATCGGAGAAACTTTGTATCGTAAAGATAAACAAGCAATGATGACCACTGTGAATTAAACTTAACACTCTTCATCAAGCACATTTATAATTGAGCCGTTTCCATCAAGTCTCAGTAAAATCACAAAGACCAGCACACAGGGAACACTTCCTCAAGGTCAAATCTATCCAAAAACACTTGCGTTAACTGTCAGTTTCACTTTTATTGAAGCTCGGGTACATAAACAAGCTATCCTGAAGTTGAGAGCTCAATAACTCGTACATGTTCAACTCAAGAGGTCTAACATGCTGCAAAAATTGTTTTGTTCTTAAATGACTAATATTAACTTGCTTACAGGTAAACATATCTACAAATCTTTAAGACTATATGATTGAAATATTAAGGTTTCTTTCTTTGCTTTGAATTGATTAGACAATTGTTATTATTATTCATTCATTCATTCATTCATTTTCTTTTCGGCTTAGTCCCTTTATTAATCTGGGGTCGCCACAGCGGAATGAACCGCCAACTTATCCAGCATGTTTTACGCAGCGGATGCCCTTCCAGCTGCAACCCATCACTGGGAAACCCATACACACTCATTCACACACATACACTACGGACAATTTAGCCTACCCAACTCACCTATACCACATGTCTTTGGACTTGTGGGGGAAACCGGAGCACCCGGAGGAAACCCACGCCAACACGGGGAGAACATGCAAACTCCACACAGAAACGCCAACTGACCCAGCCGAGACTCACCCACTGCGCCACCGTGCAGCCATTATTATTATTATTATTATTATTATTATTATTATTATTATTATTATTAACAACAAACCACTATTAACAAAATTTTGGAAACCAACATAATCAAAAAGATCAATAAAATGAGCAATCTAGAAATGCCTGGACAAACACTAGATATAACATCAAGAAAATTAGGAGAGACTATTAAAATATCAGCACATTCTACCCCAAATTTGAGCTCATTTACCCAAAATTCATTAAATTAGACAATAAAACACAACTTCAAATTGTATTAGGTCAAAAAGCTAAAAAATCACATTAGCGGCACAAAACATTGATGCCTGAGAGAGGAGACCAATAAAACCATCAGTGATGCACTTATAAACAACACACACACACATTAAATTGTTATAAATTAATCATAAAACGTTGATTTTTAAATGTAGTGTTTATTCTAATTTATTACTACTCTTTTATCCTAAAATGTTAATTGTTAAAATACTGTTTATTAGTATTATTTTATTTTAAATTGTTGATTATATACTTTTATATTTTTGCTTCACTACTACGCATTTTGTTTTATAATGTTCTGTTTAATGTAAACAACAAATGCTTTGGCAATACAAATGTAATATTTGTCATGCCAATAAAGCAAGTTTCAATTTGAATTTGAGAGAGAGAGAGAGAGAGAGAGAGAGAGAGAGAGAGAGAGAGAGAG
>CAIGQV010019068.1:2801680-2811754 GCA_903798115.1 Danio jaintianensis | reverse complement strand
AGAGAGAGAGAGAGAGAGAGAGAGAGAGAGAGAGAGAGAGAGAGAGACAAGAGAGAAAGAAAACTGTAGAGAGACGAGAAACAAAGAACTTGATGCCATCTGAATCGTCATAGTGTGTGAACACAGTCTGAAAACATTGTAAACAAAATCTGTGTAATCTAGTAATAAAAAAGAAACATAATGCATAACATTTCCCCCCATTTTAAAGGAATGCTTTGATTTAATTTTTACATTTAAATTAACAAAAAGCTTTCCCTACAGAAGTCATCTAATGAGCCATTCTTTTGTTTAGTTCAGCTATGATAATTACTGTGGCGCTGCATTCCTAATCACTGTTGATTAAGAGAATGCAATTACCCCCAAACTAAAACACAACTGAAACAACGCAGACCTACAATGAAACGGTTTGCCTCATCCACAATGGCAAGACGAGGAAATGTGCGCAGCGCTTGGCTTCGTTCATTGAAAATAAACAAGTCGCTCTCCAGTTTCCAAGCCATCAGTTATAATCACAAGTATTTGTTTGTTTTCTGCAGACTGGGGGATTAAAGCTCAGATGAAACCAAAAAAATTATCCGTCACATGGAAGAGCACTGTTTCAGATCATAACGAGCAGGAGAAGTTTACGTTACGGCTTGTCCGCAGAGCACAAGGCGATTTATGGCGGAAAAGTGGCTACTGTAGGGCTTTGATCGACGGAAGGAGATTCTAGATTTAGTTACAGGAAATACCATTGACAGCATTTCTACCTGAAAAAAAACACACTTGATTTCCATGCCCAAAAAAAAAGAATTCCAATCTATCCATTGCATTATTCTTGCAAATGTGGAAAACTGTCAAACTTACAACCCATAAAAAGTAACCTCTTCAACTGATTCTAAAGACTTTTTAAATAATATTTTTTTTATTGTTTTTATTATGATTTTTACACTATCCATGACATTATTTAAATTTGACAGCATACAAATCTTATTTTTTAAAAATGAGCAAAATATCCACCTTTGTCTCTTGCAAACGTCAAAAAACGGCTCTATTAAACTATGATCTGAAACATACTTTTAAAAAGATTTTAAATGATTTGGAATTTGAAACATTGGCCTGTAGATGTTTTGACTAGTTTTAATTGTCATTGTATGTGTGTTTTGATGGATGAATGATGTTATCTGTTATTTTTTGTTAAACCCATGTGAACTGTATACTGCTTAATCTTGGCCTCGCTCTTGTAAAACAGATTTTTAATCTCAATGTGCTTTTTTTCCTGGTAAAATAAAGGCTACAATAATAATAATAATAATAAATGATTTAATTATTTCTGATATTCAATTTTAATTATTTTACTAATGCTTTTCGCTTCAAAATAATTACTTTTAAAATATATCTTTACTGTAGTTAATTATTAATTTCAATGATTTTAATATTGCTTTTCAAGGTGGTTTAATGCTGAAGTGTTAAAACTTCAAGTCCACTTCAGTCAGCTCATCGTAATATCAAAATGACATCTGACAGCAAGTCCAGACAGCTTAATTTACTGATGTGACAAGCCGAACGCTCTACAAGTCCTGCGCGTGTTCACAGATGTTATCTCTTCCAAAGCAAACACACGACCCCATACGGCCAGTGGCCTGTATTTCTGTGAGGACACTCCACACAAGGAGACTTTACAAGGGGAGCAAATATTTACTCTGACAACATTTAATGACCATAGAGGATTGTGCTTAAACACGATTAGAAGCTTCCTTACAATGAGCTGGGATTCGATGTGTCAAAAGATTTCCAAAAAACTGCTCATTAATTTTTTTAAAAAGAGGGAAAAAAGATTTAAAGGTTTTTTTTTCTCTCTTTTGAAGGTTTAGGAGGAGGGTGATGACTGAAATAATCTAACCTGACAGGAGTGATAATAGCATACATAAATCTTGTTGTTTTCCTTTCTGGGAAAACAATGAGGATTATATGTTTGACACATGGTGAGAATGTAAACAGTTTTAATGCTATTTACATTTTTCTAAATATGCATACCCACATATGTAAATAAGCATAAAGAGCGGAAACTGTAAAAAAAAAAAAAAAAAAAAAAAAAAAAAGATACAATCAATAAGTGATTAAAACATCTGTTTTTATGTTACTTTAACTGATTAAAATAAGTCAATTGTTTAAACTTCATTTTTAACTGCTCATGTTTTATATTTCATTTAAAATCAGTTTAATGTACAGCAAGTTGAAATGGTTTGTAAATTTAATCAGATTCAACTTTAAAAAAGAATTAAGGCAGCATCACTTTATGTTTTCATACTGTAGTCTATTAGCAACTATAAATAGCCTCAATATTATTTCTCATTCCCAGCCAACATATTGTATTAACTTAATGTGATTTAACATTTAAAAAAAAAAATTAAGGCAGCAACATTTTTTTTATTTTGTAGTTCATTTGCCATTATAAATAAACAAATAGCCTCAATAATATTTCTCAATCCCAGCCAACATATTTTATACAAAAAGTATACAATCAAAAAGTGTTTGCAACATGTTTTTGTTACTTTAATTCATTAAAATAAGTAAACTGTTTAAATAATTTTTTTTAAAGTTAGATGAAATGTAACTTTTCGGCTTAGTCCCTTTATTAATCAGGGGTCACCACAGCGGAATGAACCGCCAACTTATCAAGCATATGTTTTACGCAGCAGATGCCCTTCCAGCTGCAACCCATCACTGAGAAACACCCATACACTCTCATTCACACATACACTACGGACCAATTTACCCAATTCACCTATACAGCATGTCTTTAGACTTGTGGGGGAAACCGGAGCACCCGGAGGAAACCCACACGAACACGGGGAGAACAAGCAAACTCCACACAGAAATGCCAACTGACCCAGTGAAACCAGCGACCATCTTGCTGTGAGGCGACAGCACTACCCACTGCTCCACCGCGCAGCCCATAAAATTTAACTTGATGTTTTAAATTTAATTTAAAGTCATTTAATTTTGAAGTTTTAATGTACAGCAAGTTAAAAAAATTGTAATTTAAATAATAATAGTTATTAATAATAATAATAATAATAATAATAATTTTGTAATTTGTAAAACCTAATCAGATTTTTTTTAATTAAGAATCATTTTTATATTGTAGTCTATTAGCAACTATAAATAAACAAACAAATAGCTTTAATAATATTTCTCATTCTTAGGCAACGTAGTGTAAAAATGGATACAACCAATAAGTTATGTTTTTATGTTACTTAAACTCATCAAAATAAATAAATTGTTTAAACCTAACTTTTTACGTTATATGAACTTTAACTTGAAGTATTTGAAGTCAGTTTATGTACAGCAAGTTGAAATGATTTGTAAACTTAAACTGAAAAAAATGAAGGAAACACCATTTTTTTCATATTGTAGTATTAGCAACCACAAATAAATAAATAGCCTCAATAATATTTCTCATTCCCAGCCCACATATTGCAGTCTGAGAGTGAATTAAAAGTCACTCAAGTCGTAAGCTTTCCTCACGCCGTTCCCTCTCACTTCCTGTCAGGAAGAGCCCCCTCTCCGGACGCATAGCTCGCATCGGCAGGGTGCCGGCAAAATTAAGTGCCAGTTGGTGTTAGTGTGTTTTCTCTGGGCCTCCGCGGAGCCCTGCGTTCAAAGAATGCTGAGAGCAATGTTATCCAGCGGCACGGAGACCCTCGTGGGTCGTTGTCTGGGCTGGAGGAGGGAGGAAAAGGGGAAAGGGGGAAAGACAACACGTGGCCTGGGCCTAAGCTTGAACCTTGCGTATGTGTTATGCCTCTCAGCGGGCTCCTGGTCTGGCTGTGAGACAGGGAGGGAGAAAGACTCAACCTCAGGTTCAACCACATTCCTCTTCGCTTCTGCGGCATTTAAGGATCTTGCAAAGTTAAAAAATGCCAGGACTGCATGAGACTAAAAGATCGGCACAGAAAATCAAGAGCATACAGGCCAGTTTTACACTACGTTTGTGTTGAATATATTTTCATTTTTTTTTGAGTAGGGTAGAAATATACATATTATATTTATATTCATGGGATAATTCACAAAACCTATATTCAGAATGTAATAAGTAATGTTTTAAGCATGTCTTAACTTAACAACTTAATGCTTGCACCTCAAACTCAACTGAAATGAGGTAGTTATGCAGCGGCATTTGAAAATTTGAGATGAATGTTAAAATGAGAATGTTGTACAGCTGAACTACACAAAGAAGCAAGACAGTTTGAGAAAGCCTGCTTCCCTGAAGAAAAGGTTCAAAGAAGCCCTTTAATAGTGAATTTAATTGAACTTGACTTTTGCTGCTTGCTCAAACTATTTATTTAAAAAGAGCTGAAATGGACAACTTAATTGTTTAATGTTCAATTTATAAAAACAATTAAGTTAACTTAATGATTTGTGTTGGGGCAACATGAAGGAATAGTGTGGAAACCAGCATTTTTTACAGTGCACTTCTGCAAAAATGTGAATTATTCATCATGCAAAATTTGGATTTATAATGTTTATACATCCTTGTTCTGTAATATAGTTAAAATTGCTCACATTTGGTTATTTTTCTCTAATACTTTTAGTTGCGATGTTCATATTGTACATACTGATGATTGTGTTAAGACATTGACATTATGCATACAAATGAACAATTATGTTGATGCAGATTTTCTAAGCATATTGTGTAGTTGGAAGTGTCAAAAATGGAGTGTAAAACTTTTGTGCACCACGTTTCATTTGTAATAAGAAATCAAGATTGATTTCTTGAATTTTTTAAGGAAAAAATCCCAAACAAATACAAGGGAAAACCTACAGTATAAAAAATGTAAAACTGATTAAATTGTCACTTTCTTTTATTTTTATATACTTTATTACATACATTTTAAATATATTTGATGTTTGTTCTTTTCATCTCATACCATACAGTGGGAATTAGAAATCAAGCACTTTACAATTAACATATTTTTAATTCGCTATATGTGTTATAAATTGTTTTAAAATTATTTAAAAAATCTGATTCTGTTCACTTTTTCTATTGTGTTCGGCTTGATCGAGCACCTGCCTAGATTGATGTCTTTCTTTGCATAAATTGTTTTAAAAACATAAATTGGCATAATCAGATCAATCATAGTCTCATATGAATTTGTACAGAGGAAAATGCTAACAGTTGCCAATAATAATTCACCCTTAGTAACCATTGCTGTTTAAAAACACTTTAGCTGAATTTTATTGGTCGTTGCCCAAACATTCCAGCACTTTGGTCTCATGATACTCATCAAGCAAATAAAAAACGCGATGTAACAATTACATAAGAACTACTTTAAAAACATCCAACGCAGAAACACATAAACTCTTATTTCCTAAAAGAGGCCTGGTGTCATCTTTAACACAGAGCGAGTGCGCAGTTGAGAAATGATGAAAAGATCCAGCAAGCAGGCACCACTGAGGCCTTGCTGGACATTCGACCGATCGATTTCTCTTTCTCTGCAAATATTGATCTCAGAGTCACTGTGACTCCAGGGGGTTAAACTCTTGAGCCACTGGCCACTCTCCATCCTCTTCCTAAAGGTCAGAGGTTAAAAAATGCCAAGTGCTCAGGGGAAACTCCAGTGTCTCCAGTATGTATTGACTGACGAAGGTGCCCATCTGTTTAACAGGTTAACTCTACATTAAAGACTCCCTGGTCAGGATCATCAACAATATCAGAACAGCAGATGTGAAATGCTACAGAGAGAACTATAGTAATTTTTCAGTGGCTTATGATATAAATGCATAAGGCAAAAAATACCATAAAGTCAAAATGTGTGCACAAAATAGAAAATACCAAGCCATTCCTTTCGCAAGCATGTGCCTGAAGAGACTTGCTTTTGCAGTCTTTCCATTGTGTGGGGCGTTCAGAAGATAAATGTCTTAAAGAATAGATGACCTGACACAAGGTCTGAACATTAATGGGTGATATAGGGAAACACGGCAGCCCGATTCCCATATATATCTGACAGACACACGGCTATCAGGAGGCCGCTGTCAAGCAGACGAATGAGATGATTTCCCAACCAACTCAGATCTGAGAACAGCTTTTCTGATGCTTATACAAATCAGAATCTAATAACAAAAAATAAATCAAGTAAATTGCATATATCTTCAGTTAAATAAGCTTATCTACAATGGAATCCACAGTATCTGAATGAACCGAACCGTAGATTCAACTCAATGCGGGCACCATTATTTATTGAAAAGCTGAAACCTTTTTAAGTGATATTCTCCAGTACAACAGCAGGTGGTATATCTTCTTCCGAGAAGCGGTGTGTATGTGTGTTGCTTGTCAAAGTGAATTAGGTTGGGTGAAACACTAGGCTTTTTACATGGATGCTTTGAATGGCAAGATGAGGACACTCAAAGATGATTTTCATGTAATATGTAGGGCCTAATCTGAAGCCCTATCACTCGTTATTTCCTGAATGGCGTGGAAGCTTTGATAGCTGTTGTTTTATGCTTATCTGTCCTCTCTCATCGCACCCACTTTCATTCTCTTGTAGGCTGCTGCTCTACTTTCTCTGCTAACCATGAACATGTTACAGGAATGTTCTGGGATCAATGCAAGTTGAGTTAAACCTGATTTGCCCATATTTTACCAAAATAAATTATTTATTAATAACAATAATAATTATTATAGCAATAATAATAAGGCAAAAAAAACTAGTGCTGGGATTAATTAAGATTAATTCTAAAAAAAAAATATATATATATATATATATATATTTTATATATACACACACATTTATACAACAGTTCTGTCTGGTTCTTGAGTCTGATTGGCTGATAGCCGTGCGATATTTTGCCAGTAACAGCACTCGACCTGCCTCTGTACCCTTCACCCTTTTATTGTATTACTCCGCCCACATAAGGCGACAAGCTGAGGGCACTCTACAGTTTGACAAATATTACTGCTGTTGGGCAGCATTAAGTACTTTTGAGGCTTTTTTAGTCGAGAATGTAGTTGTTTAGATTGCAACTATGCAGTTTATTTATAAGGATAGTGCCTATTTTAAAATATTTATAATTTCTGAGAGGCAGCGCGTCGGCGGCCATTAGCCTGCCATACAGAGCAGACCAAAGATGGTTGACGTTGTCTATCCACAAGATGGCGACAGGACCGCATCATAAGCCCTTGGAAGATTAAAACAGCGTAATTTCAAGCTACAGCTGATCAAATCATTATTAAACTGGTAAGTGACATTCTAAGTCGATCTCTCTCATTTGTATGTTGTAGTGCTGTATTTATACCATATAATTGTAATGTATTGAGTGTGAGATGGGACTCGCATATCAGGAATGTGTGTTGTGTTGGCAGAAAGAAAGAAGAAATTCCCGCATGTGTTTAGCGTTTTTCCTTATTGCATCGTTGTTGTTTTTTTCGGGGTTAATTATTGTGATATCCCGATTGCAACAGAGAAATACTCTAGACTGTAATAGACTAATAATGTAAGGAGATATCTCTATAGACGGATGGCATTTCATGTCACGTTCAGCCTTATAATCTTAAAATGTCAGCAAAATCACCTGTTTTGTCATCACTTTAGACATTACGATAGAGAATCATTCAAATACTAGCTCTAAAGTGAAGTTGGTGAATCAGTAACGGCTTCTGCTGTTCTGACGTCAGCTGCAGATGTGAATGAATGGCGGAAGAAAGTAGTTCCTAATACAAAAGGGTTTTTAGTGTTTGATTTTCTTTTTTATATACACGATTGTGCTATAGACGAACTGTTGAATAAACGATATGTTGACGAGGCTGTTGATATATATATATCAATAAACACTTTCGCAAATATATACAGAGTACACATACATACTGTATATTACGTCAAAACAAACTTTTATTTTGGATGTGATTAATCTTAGCACAAAAAAATATATATTAAAGACAAAAAATGTATTCCGTAAAAAATAAAAAATAAAACATACTGGATCTGAGTAATTGATATTTAGATTATATAATTATACATCAGGCGGCGCGGTGGCACAGTGGGTAGCACTGTCGCCTCACAGAAAGAAGGTCGCTGGTTCGAGCCTCGGCTGTGTCAGTTGGCGTTTCTGTGTGGAGTTTGCATGTTCTCCATGTGTTTGCGTGGGTTTCCTCCGGGTGCTCCGGTTTTCCCAACAAGTCCAAAGACATGCGCTATAGGTGAACTGGGTAAGCTAAATTGTCTGTAGTGTACGTGTGTGAATGGGAGTGTGTGGGTGTTTCCCAGTGATGGGTTGCAGCTGGAAGGGCATCCGCTGTGTAAAACATATGCTGGATAAGTTGGCGGTTCATTCCGCTGTGGCGACCCCCAGATTAATAAAGGGACTAAGCCGAAAAGAAAATGAATGAATGAATGAATTACACATCACGAGACAATAAAACTAAATTAAAGAGTATGTCAACACTCATTCATTAAAGCTATTGCAATTTGATTACAGTATTAGACACTTTTCCCATCAGTGCTGTTAAAAAAAAAAGAAAGACTTGGAATAAATATAGATTTTTAAAAATCTACTTAAAAGTTGCTCTATGTAACAACTATCAATAAAACACATATAAGTGAAAAGCAATAAACCACAATAGGCTCATAGAAGATGATGAAAATTGATCCAGTGTTGGGAATAAAAGGATTCATTTCAGAGAGATGCAATAAAATCGCAGTTAAGAATCTCGGTCTAGCAGCAGAGCAACCCTCCTGATCCTGAGTGATTAAAAACTAGTCTGTGACCCCAACCTTTGACCTCTAGCCCCAAACCCACTCCATCTTGTACCACAGATATTAATTAGAAAATCTGTGCCGACGGTACCGTATCCGGCTGGATTCTATTTTGGGATGAGAAGGAAGTGCAAGGACAAAAAAAATGAATACATTAACCTCTTCCATTTCTTAACACCTATTCTGCCACTTCCTGTCTATGATGACAGCACTTCCTGTGCAGGGATCCCATGTCCAGATTAACCACACAATCAATAAGAGACCATGAAGTACTTCACGACTTCTCTCTGCTTTCCAAATAAGAGACAGAAAAAATCTTCCACGTTCATACAACAAATGTATCCCCCTACAACAATCTATGTCCTTTAACTGGGGGTAAACAGAGCCACCTTTTCTCTCCCCCACAATAAAATTACATTTGCATTAGCTTTGAGAGAATTTCGTCTGGATGATTTATTGAAGTAATCAGCAGCAACGCAGCCCTTTCGCTGCAGCAGAGGGCTTGCTACGCTCCGTAACTGAAACAAGGTTTGGGCCGGAGGCTTTTTTTCAGTGGAGGCAGGCAGAACCCAAATTCTCTCCTTTGATTAGATTAGCATTACACAACAGCATGACAGATATGACAAATAGGTGCATTAGAGCATGTCATTTATTCCCTGTTTTCTAGTTGCTTGGGTTCCGGGGGGAACCCCAATTCACGCCTCACTTCTGCATATATATGCGGCCCTAACGCCCCTTCTGATGCCCAATCTCTCTGCATTGCCTTATAGGAGGATGAGAAGTGCTTTATTTTGAAAATAAAAGCACAAAAGAAAGAGACAATGAATAATCTAAACACCACAATTCATTCTTACCTTTTTTTATGGATGGCTAATACTAAATAACTCACAGAAAATCAGCAGTAGCCCTGACTTAATGTGTGACGTGACAGAATATCACACACTTCAGCGACTCTCCTCCTCAAAGGGCACCCTATGGCTACTTCCATTAGCCCCCATTACACACATTCAGTCAGGTGCATATGCACACATGCTCACTACTCTCTCACTACACACACTATTCTACATTCACACCACTCATTTCCTAGTAATAATACGCAAGGTTTAATTACATAAATCAGAACATTCACCTTATTTCAATAGGAATTTTGTCTACTGGCTATTTTTGCCAGAGACTTCGCAATACAAAACTAATCATAATCCCAATCAATTTAAATCCTCTTTATTGCACAACTCTCTGAAAAAAACTTGATTCTGATTGGTCAAACATGACATTCCAAAGTGTTATTCCCAATAATATAATATAATATAATATAATATAATATAATATAATATAATAT